>VDFB02067176.1:0-58686 GCA_007258455.2 Sequoia sempervirens
TACCACAACAGAGTTTGATGTGAATTGCACTTGCTATTTTATGCTGATATGGATATGTTCTAACTTATATTTAATTGTTGTAGTATAATAGATAGGCTAAATAGTTGTTCATATACCATTATTTCTAATTCAAAATTGCTATACCTTATTCTAGGAGCAAATCATAGGGGGAGTCTATACATAAGACACCATTGTTTCAAATTCAAAATTGTTGGTTCTTTCATAATTGTTTGCTTCATTTATGTGATCTAAGACAACCTACTGTATATAAGATGCTCTCAAAATAACAATAAAATCCTTTATCCCAGGAAGACTATTTAGAATCTTCCCATCATAATAATGAACAAAAACATCAGTCATTAACCTAAACTTTGCAAGAGTTTCATCAAATTTAACTTTTCCACTCTCTTTTCCATTTTGAATTTTATTCCCAATTTCATCCATGTAGAACTTCCTCAGCTTGTAGATCCTGCTATTAGCCATAACTTTACCAGGTGTCAAGAATAGCTTCGAGTTTTTACCCAAGAAACAACTGAGAAAATTCGACCTTACTAGATACAATGTGTTGAAAAGCTCTTTGAAGTTATTCTAGAAAAGAGTTCTTGAGAGTATAATGCACAGTTTTGAATTAACCTTTTTGCATGAATTCCATATCTTTGATCGGATATTTTGAGCTTGATGACCTTCATCAAGAACGAGCATACCTGGGGGCTCTCAAAGGAGTTTTCCAATATGCTTAGCCTCTTTAGGAAGGCTCACATTTGTCTCACAAGTTAGGTATACAAAATATTGTAGCTAATAACAAGCACACTTTTTCTTCTATGCCACTCACTTGTGAAACAAATGTGAGCCTTCATGAAGAGGCTAAGCATATTGGAAAACTACTTTTAGAGAGCATAAGTCTACTCGTTCTTGATGAAGGTCATAAAGCTCAAAATAATCGATCAAAGATATGGAATTCATGCAAAAATTCAAACTATGCATTAACTCTCGAGGAAACAAATTAACTTCAAAGAAGGATTTTCAACACATTAATATCTAATGAGCAATTTTCAGTGTGCTTGAGTGAAAACAAAGTATCCTGGAAACACACAGTAAGATATTGTAACAGCGGGATCCACATGTAAGGAGTTCTTCATGAATGAAATTAAGTCGAGAATGGAAAAGAGAGTGGAAAATTATAATTTGATGAAACTCTTGCAAAGTTCAGGTTAATGACTGATGCTTTTGTTCATTGTTATGATGGGAATATTTTGAACAATCTTCCCAGAATAAAGGATTTTACTATAATTTTGAGAGCATCTTCTATATAGTAGGCTGTCTTAGATCAAATAAATGAAGCAAACAATTGTGAAAGAACCAATAATTTTGAATTTGAAACAATGGTGTCTTATGTATAGACTCCCCCTATGATTTTCTCCTAGAATAAGGTATGGAAATTTTGAATTTGAACTAATGGTATATGAACAACTATTTATCCTATCTGTTATGCTATAATAATTAACTATAGGTTAGAACATATCCATATCAACATAAAATAGCAAGTGCAATTCACCTCAAACTCTACTGTGGTAATTGGTTTGTAAAGAAGTTTGCACTCCTCCATGAACATTCTCTGTGCACATTAGTATGTTGGTTATTATCTTGATCTCCTTTGTGATCAAAAGAACAGTGAAGTTCATTGCATAACTCATGAACATTTTTCAATGCTATGATCCAGTGCTCTTTTACTTCTTACTCACTATGTTCTCAATCACCATGTACAAATGACTTAGAGGACAAATCTTTGTTACCATTTGACAGTAACTTTCATTTTTTTTGGACTGTTTGTTATGATTCAATCATTGTTTGATAGTGTTCTTCCTTTCTTAGTTCTATAGGATAGAGGACAATTCATAGTTTGCAACTCTCTAACAATAATATTCCTTTAAGTGATCTTAGTCACCTAATTCAATGTGTTATCTTCCTCATTTTTTAGTGCTAACAATGCCTACACAATTTTTTCTCAGTCACAGTTATAGTGCTCCTTTATTTGAAGATATTATGTTGCTTAGATAGTAATGTTTCAATGAATTCATATTTTGTCTTGCAAACATCTTGTTGCACTTGTTGAGTTTTTTTGTGCATAATATGTAGTCAAGAAGCCTTCAAATGGAGCTCTTTGGTAGATGTAGTAGGATAACAGTGTCAATAAAATAACAGTGTTAGTGAGAGGTATGATAGTAGATACACTAAGAATGGAAGGTATAATGTTTTGACAATAAAAGAATCATTTATCTGCTCAGATCTTGACACAAGTTTCCCCGATACATAAGATAGCATATAGTGTACTCTATTCCACGGTATCCACCTAATTCCATACCACCCAGAGAAGCAATGACTGAGAGTATGTGTGCCATATATTTTGTAGCCCAAATGTGTCTTTCTAATGGTTATCCATGATTAGGAAGAAGGTATGTCATGAAATTTTTGTGCCCACCCAAAACTAAGCCTTACAAAGAATATCTACACCTATGCAAAATACCATAAGCTGCTTCAAAATGTTATGATACAACACAAGAGCAAGCTATTAAGGGAGCCTTGGATTTTCCATTGGAATCTTTATGATTATATACACATCTTTTTTGCCACAGTTTCAAAATACACATTTATGATAATATTGACACAACAAGAACCTTGAAAGGTTGGAAACCTTGCTGTCATTCTTCCTAGGTCACTCCTCAAGAGCTCATATCAGTATTTGTGGGCTCTTTACAATAGCTTATTCATTGATGAGAAGGCTCCCCTCATTTACTAATGGAATACATTGTCATCTGCTCTACTTGAATGTGTAATGTGATGTAGCATGTTCAATGTCACAAGGCATAGTTTGAGAGTGGAATTTTGAGACTTGATATCCATAGAATCCAACTTCTTGCAACATGAAATGTAGAACTAGCATCCCAGCCAAAGAAACCTAGCTTTAATATGCACCATAACCAATGTTTTCCCACATAAATGGTGGAATTGAACTAACTTTTGGGGGTCCCTTGAATAACAAACATACATAGACACAAACTGCTATGGTAGCCAACAAGGAGAAAAAAATGGATGATACATATCTCCATGATAGCCCGTCATCCTTGATACTCTCTTGGAGGAAAATATTGCGCACTCACCACATTTCTAAGGAAGCTTAAGTACCGTTTGTTGAGACAAGTTTGTGTTTGAACCAACTTCCTAAATTGCACTCGTATTCAAGGAAGGTGCTTTCAAAATTGTTATTGCTAACTGAGCACTCATGCTATCTCCTAGTTTTCTTCCAACTAATCAATTATATGAGTGATTATTTCTCATTAAGGCATAAGCATATTTGGAAGTGGATTTTTATTAGATATTGTAGTTGCAAGTTCCACTTTGGATCACCAAAGCCTTCACAAAACCTTCTGCACAACCACTGTAACACCACACGGTTGTTGTTGGGCCTTCTCAGTGATGTGGGGAGATTTCCCCACATCACTGGGAAGGCCCAAAAACAACCGCGCATTTTTGTGGTGGTTGTGTAGAAGGTTTTGTGAAGGCTTTGGTGATCCAAAGTGGAACTTGCAACTACAATATCTGATAAAAATCCACTTCCAAATATGCTTTTGATGGATGTTCATATCCTCATCCAAAGATCCAATTCACACACAGGCAGGAAGGATGCTTTCAAAGGTTGAGGAGTTGGCTTTATACCCACGGGTTGCATTTTCTTAAAATTTTCTAAGGAATTTTCAGAAAAACCCATTTTGAACATATCCTTCAATCATGACATTCCATGATATCACATTTCTTTGAGGCATTTTTTGAAATAGTTCGCTTGCCTTTTCTATGCTTCCACATTTTCATGTATGTCTAGTGGAGCACTTGTAACTACAACATATGACAAAAATGCTTGTTATTATGCTTTGATGGACGTCCCTTCATTATTACTAGATATTTGATGTAGTGCACATTATTATAGTGCAAGCCTAATTTTCAGATTGTTTCATTTAGCATCACCAATATTCTCCACAAGAACATTGTCCCTATTTAAAATGATGGAAATGGTTCACATCTCTCAAAACAATTTCTCTTGCAACAATCTTCAAGATGAATTTAGATGCAGTGTGAAAATGAAAATATACTCGAAGGTTCTTAACAACTCTAATACTTGTACCAGGGGCCATGTTTAACAAACCAAATGCAATTCGTAACTTTTCACTATGGTGGTAGATAAATGATTCTTTTTTCTTCTATTCCACAACATTAAGTAAAAGTATTGAATCTGGAAATACCCTGTTGTCTTCATTTGCCAAGCCAATTTCTCCAATTTTGCATAGCTCTCCTATGTTTGTGGATGTAATCTGTCTCCTACAATTTTTTAATTGATTTATCTTTCTGTTGTGTTTGGACTTACTTTTGTAAACTTGCAATATACAATGCACTTTTATTCTTTTTGAATTGAGATTAATAGTAATTTTGTTGGTTGTATTGAGGCACAACTTCATTCATGGCAGAAAAGGAAACACTTTGTTGCTCATATCAGATGTCATGTTGCATACAAAGGAGGAAATATTCTAGGGTTATTGTTGAATGTATTGAAGGAGAGAGCTTCATATATGGGACACAATCAACACTCTCCTTCTTGGATTCTACATGTTACAACTTGCTCTAGGAAGATTTCCCCCATTGTAGAAGTTTTAGGAGATGAAAGGGGCATGTGCTCACATTGAAGGGCTCCAAGCATGCATTTCCATCATTGCAAAAGTTTTTGGGAGAAGTTTATTTCTTATCATTTATGTGCATTGAAACTCAGATTTTCAATCTTGTGACTGAAAATAAAAATTGTAATACTCTATTTCTAAGCATTTTTCAAGCAAGATAGATATTCCAGACTTGTGCAAGCTGTAAGAACACCTTTTTTTTAATAAGGCTTAGTGATTTTTCCTTCTTAATAGCTGTCTTATTGTGTGCAATTGATGATTGATGTCTATTTATGTGTTTTATGTTTAAATCCTCAAATATCGGTCAATTAAAATGACTAAATATACTAATAATTGATATCAATTAATAATTAAATTGACTAAATGTACTACCAATTGACAAAAATCAGTGAACAGTGAATAAATATGACTAAATACACTACCAATGGACGAAAATCAATGAATAAAAATGACTAAATAAGTGACTAGTTAACAACAATCAATGACTAAATTAACAACTAAACATATTAGTGAATAAAAAATGACTAAATAAGTGACCAAATTACATCAATCAATCACTAAATCAATGACTAAATATACTACCAAATCGATCAATCAAAACAACCAATAAATGACTAAAAATGGTTTAGTCATCAATTTGGACATGTTATAAATGATTGGCAATAAACTACTAATGGTCATGTGACCATGTTTAGTCATTTATAAGTAGTTTTTAGTAGTTTTTTCAGTCATATATTGCTATTTCTGTCCTAGTGATTTTAAAACATTATGAGGGTTTTTGTTTGTAAACTGTTTTCAAACATTAAGTGGGTTGCAGGTTTTGTAAAACCCATTGTTTTGCATCTTAGAATTTTACAAAACAATATGAATTTTTTGAAAATATTTTGTTATTTAGACCTAGGAATGTAATGAAAGGCATCGTTTTATAAATACCCAATGTTTTCCAAGAACCATTAACACTGTATGTTTCACCACTTTCAACAAGTCTATTCATTAATATTGATAATGGCAATAAATTGGTGTTCTTGCTATTTGTAATGCACAGATACATATATAGGCTTAAAAACCACAAGGGTTTGGGTATTTTGTGATGTGGGTTGAAGTTTTATAAACACCTAGTGTTTTCCATTTCATTGTGTTACACATCTTTAAAACTGAAAGCATTACTTCACATTGCATAACTAATAAGTAGATGCTAATAGATAGATGGAAAAATTTAAATTACAATATAGTTTTTTTACAAAGTCAACCTCAATAGTTATGCATTTACTTAACATTGCATAGCTAATAACTATACCCACAACTATAGGGATTTCCACCTGCACAACCAAGTACTATTCTCAAAGACATTAATTCCTTCATTCTAGAGTGATAATTGTAGCTGCCAATTATATTTGTTTGTCATGGAATTCCATGAGATCACATTTGTTTGAGGTATTTTTTCAAACAGTTCATTCCTTTTTCGATGAAAGCATAATAGTAAGAAACAACATAGACAAGGCAGTGAACTATTTTAAAAAATGCCTCAAAAGAAATGTGGTCTCATGGTGATTGGAATGCCATGCCAAGCCATAGACAAGGAAATGAATTGTTTCTATGTATGATCAAGCTTATCTATGGCTTTCCATTATGTTTTGGCAGACATATACTCACCTCCCACAATTTTTTCCAAAATAATTGTAGATAGAGTGATAATTGCAAATATATGATGATAATTAGAGTGATAATTGTAGATGGAGAACCCCTAACAAAATTTTGTTACAAAATGGGAAACACCTTATTTAACAAGCAATGTAGTTTGGCTTGTAGATATATATTTTCATCTTCAGTAGATGTATCAACAACATATTCTAAAAATATACCCACAACTATAGGGAACTCCACCTATGCAACCAAATACTATTCTCAAAGATATTAATTCATTCATACTAAAGTGATAATTACAACTGCTAATGACATTTGCTTGTCATGGCATTCCATGAGACCACATTTGTTTTAGGAATTTTTTCAAACAGTTCACTGCCTTGTCTATGAAAGCATATTACTAAGCATAATAGTAAGCAACAATATAGAAATGGTAGTGAACTTTTTGAAAAATGCCTCAAAGAAATGTGGTCTAATGGTGATTAGAATGCCATGACAAGCCATAGACAAGGAAATGAACTGCTTGTGTGTATGATTGCTTATCCATGGATTGCCACTATGTTTTGGTAGACATATACTCACCCACATCGTGTATTGCAACTTGCAATCATACTATGCATGTATATGGTTGTTGGAAAACATTGAGTGTTTACTATCAAAGCATAATAGTAAATCTGGATTGTCATGGCATTCCAACAACATGGTGACTAGAATGCCATGACAAGCCATAGACAAGGAAATGAACTATTTCTAAGTATGATTGCTTATCTATGGCATGCCACTGTGCTTTGGGAGACATACACTCACCTCACACTTTGTTTTCCAACTTGCAATCATATTGTGCATGTATATGCTTGTTGGAAAACATTGGGTGTTTACTATCAAATCATAATATTAAATATGGATTGTCATGGCATTCCAACAACATGGTGATTAGAATGCCATGACAAGCCATAGACAAGGCAATGAACTATTTCTATGTATGATTTATTATCTATGGCTTTCCCTGGTGTTTTGGAAGACATATACTCACCTCACAATGTGTTTTCCAACTTGCAATCATACTATGCATGTATATGGTTGTTGGAAAAAATTGAGTGTTTACTATCAAAGCATGATAGTAAATATGGATTGTCATGGCATTCCAACACCATGGTTATTGGAATGCCATGACAAGCCATAGATAAGGAAATGAACTATTTCTATGTATGATTGCTTATCTCTGGCTTGCCACTGTGTTTTGGAAAACATATACTCACCTCTCACAGTGTTTTCCAACTTGCAATCATATTGTGCATGTATATGCTTGTTGGAAAACATTGGGTGTTTACTATCAAAGCATAATAGTAAATATGGATTGTCATGACATTACAACACCATGGTGATTGGAATATCATGAAAAGCTATAAATTGTGTAATGAACTATTTTTATCACTTTTCTATGGCTTGTCATGACTTTCCAAGACCATGGTATTGAAATGCCATGACAATCCATATTTAATATTATGCTTTGATAGATTTGTCATCATCTTTTTCAACTCTTCATCCTGATGATGGCTCACTGTGTGTGATCCGAAACGTTGATGAAAAAAGAGTCCATACAATCAAATCCAGAAGCAATAGATTCAAATTCATATGGATTGTGGAAATCTAATTACATTGATTGATAGATTTTTTCAACAATCCATATTTACTATTTAGCCATGGTGTTGGAATCCCATGACAATCCATATTTACTATTATGCTTTGATAGATTTTTTCCAAGCATCCTATTGATGGGTGTTTTTGCACTTTCTCAACACAGGTAGCATACAAATATGCTACCTCTCTTGAAAGGTAATTTTTGCAACTAAGTTTTAGAAATCACCCCAAGGTCTCTCAGGTGTTAGGTCATGGCTAATCTTGGAATAGTTCAATTGGTTGATGTGATTTGTTGGTAATCACAAAGGGCATTTATGGTTACTAAGCGAGGAGGGAATTGGGTCTGCAAGAGGGAGTTTTTTGTAAATTCTGGAAATGAAGAACAACTGCTACAAGTTTAGGACAACATACTAAAACTCCTCCTTTACCATCAGATTTGGCTTTACAATGATGTTGGAACTTTGTTTTCACTTCAGTTTTAAAGAAAGGTCAAAAGGGAAAAGGGGTTAGAAGATTCCTAGACCTACAACTAATGTTGAACAGTAACAATGGAGTATGCTACAGTGGACAGACTTCCTAAAACTAAGTTCCACTTAACCAAGGACAACCGACAGTCTCATGAAAATAGTGCAATATTCTAAGGTCTATATATTTTCAAACCATTCATTCACCATTGAAGCATGAATGATAACTAAACTTAATTGAAGCAATGGAAATGATGCTCAAACTAACTTTACACAACAGTTTATCAACAATAAGCAACAAAAAGTATGAGCTAAGAAGACATCAACACTATAGCATTCTTCACCATTAAAGCACAACATGAACTAACAAATAAAGTAACTTAAAACTAAGAACAATAAACATGCACACATGAGAAGAAAACACAAGAAACCATCAAACAATGCTTTTCTCATTAATTTTCTCCAACATGCCTTTATACAACAACTCATCTCTCTCTTTGAAAATGAGAGGATGCCCCTATTTATAGTTTTCCAAAAGCAAAATGAATGGACAAGATTCATTTCCATAGTGTGGCTTAGATTCATTTTACATTAGGGTTTCACCTACCCCCAAATATATACCAATATAAAAATAGACCTTTGTCTTTTCCCTATTTTGTCATTTAGTATATTTTGTCTTTTAGTTTCCTTTACATTGTAGTTGTTTTGACTTGAAGTGACTGCCAACCTTCACAACTATTTTGTCAAATACTCATCATCTATAATTGGATTTCCAACATTCTTCTGGAGAATAGCGTACTCCATGAAATTCTCAATCATAGCTTGGAGTTTATCCTGTTCCATGAGATCAGATTGAAGGATATGAAAGGTTATCTTCTTGGAACTCTTAGTGATTTTCTCCCTGTGCCTGGTGCATTTGGGTATCACCTTGATAACCTTGCACCTTGATAACCTTGCAGAAAAATCCATGAAATCCGGTGACAGTGCGTCTGCAACCCCTTGCTCCATCTTCTTATGAAAGAATGACTTGATTTTCTCAGGATCTAACTCTAGAGAGGGCATTTCGTAGTCCTTCATCATTCTCAAGTAATCTTCACTGTCATTCAGGTGCTCTGTAACCCATTCAAGATCAAGCTCTAGTTCATGTAGGACCTTCTCTAGGATCTTATTTCTGTAATCTAGGCCCAACTGCCATGTTTCCACGAGCCAATGATCATCTTCCGACAATTCCAACTCCTTTTCCCATACTCCCCGAGAGAGCTTGAGGACGCTCTTGAGCTTAGGATAAGTGATCCTGCATAGCTCAGGGTAGTTATTACAAGTCTTTATCATGTCCTCTATCTGCTTCTGTAAACTCAAAAATTTATTGAATGTCCGGGCAGCATGGCGAATGCCCATGTCACCATTATATATTACCTGGTTGAACCAATATGCCATGGAATTGGTCCAGTTTTTCATCTTCTCCATTTTACTTAGCTCTTCCTTGGAGAGGAGAGTGGGTGTAGATGATTCTACATGAGCTTCTTGTTCCATAGATGTCCATTGTTGGATATAGGCGGTCAAGTCTGCCACTTGTGCTTTCAATTCCTCCTTGGTGGATTGATCCTTATTCATTTGTTGGATGATAGTGGAGACAAACCCTTGAAACTCATCTATCTTCTGCTTGCGGGTCGCTTGGTCCAAGTTGATAGTGGATATATGGTATTCTTTCCCTTACATGGTTCTTGTACCTCCACTGGCTACTGGAGTGGCAACCTACAACGTTCAGGATCCAAAAGCATCCACAGTGATGTGTGACATGATTTTGGGTTTCTTCTCTTTTCTGGTCCTTGTTTGTGCTCAGGCCAGGATTACCTCTAGCCTCGCTTTTGGGTCTACGGTCACAAGAGCTTTCTTCTTCAACTGCTGCTCCAACCAGCCAGGAATCTTAGTTTAACCCTTGGGTGACTCATGATCACCTTCATCTTCTTACTCATTTCAAGGCCGATCCTCCTCGTCACTAGGAAATTATTCATCATGATTTTCTTCTTCACTTGGTTCCTTTTCAATTGTGGCTCTCCCTTCAACATCAGGTCCAGTGATTTCCACACTTTCTTTGGTGACGCTTTCTTCAATGACGCTCTCTTCTTGGAGCACCCTTTCTTCCTCCCATGCAATCTTAACACCGTGCCCAGGCTTAGAGCCCCTTTCTTGGGAAACCTTCTCTTCTTGTCTCTCTTTTTCTTCCTCCCTTTCTGAAGGTACCTCTTCTTCCTGGACCAGGCCCTTGTCTTGGCCAATTAGTGGAGGCTCATCAAGTATCTCCACATCTGTGTCGGTATCTATTTTTCCTTCTGCAAGCGGTGTTTCTCATGGTTAGCTTCTTCACTTGAATCCTTGTATTGCTGGGATGGCTCTTCATCTGGCTCTTGATTTGATGTTTCTATCACATAACACTCATCTAGAGCTTCAACATCCTCTCTAGAAGTCTGGGACCTCTCCTCATTCGAATCCACTTTATCCAAGTTTATATTTAGTCCACCTTTTGGGTGCTCAAAATAATCATCCTGATTAGAATCTTCGGGCTCATCAACTATCTCCTTTGTAGCCTCCTTATGTTGCTCTATGTGGCATCTTTCCATCTCTTATGAGATTTGCATTGTGGCCTCCATTTTTTGCGGCTCGGTAGGTGGAAGAGGAAGAAGGCAACAACAATTTGGGCCATTAGAGCCCAAACCTTGGGGTCAAGGATTACTTCAGAGAGTTCAATGGGAATTTTCTACATATAGGTCGTGAAAGCTTGTGGCAGGATGGGTGGTGGCATAGAAATTGAAGGCATAGATGGTGATAGAGTAGAGAATGTGGGAAATGGAGGCGAGAGCGAGGAAGATGATAACAGGGAAGTAGTGGAAGAGGAGTCAAGTGCTTTTCTTGGGTCAATCAACAAGGCAGAGGTGAGGTGAATAGAGATGTCCACAAAAGGTGGAGAAAAAATGGGAAAAGCCTAAGGAGCAAAAGATGGAGTAGCAATAGTGGCAGCAATAGTGGGATTGGATGTGACAGGTGGTGAGCGCGACTTCTCGACTTCTTCTTCATGACATTCCTCCTCTTGGATGGCAGGCATCTTGAGCATGAACTCCCCCGTTCTTTTTGCTCTTTTGGATGATTGCCCCTCAGTTGGCTTTTTGGAATAAAACTCTTGTTTAGGCTTACACTTAGGTGCATCCTTTCTCTTTTTAGATCTTGTGGTTGGTGGGGACTTGGGAGCTTCTTCTGATGAGTCAGTAGGTGTGACACTGTCAATTTCACTTTCAAGCTCATCCTCGAGCTCGCCATATGTCAAATCGGTGCCCTGCTCCT
The DNA here is from genome assembly GCA_007258455.2 of Sequoia sempervirens. Classification (NCBI taxonomy): domain Eukaryota; kingdom Viridiplantae; phylum Streptophyta; class Pinopsida; order Cupressales; family Cupressaceae; genus Sequoia; species Sequoia sempervirens. The sequence goes on from VDFB02067176.1 coordinate 11,813, forward strand.
TGAGTTGGGAAATTTGTGCGTCTACCCACTGTCTTGTTCTATTTTCAATAGGCCGGTTGAGTATGTTGAGGTTAGTGACCTCTTCTTCATTCCAATCAATGATAGGTAGGGGCAGGTCAGCCACTGCATGGTATCTATCATCAACAATATTATCATCTTCCTCCACTATTTGATTAGGCATGGGGAATAGATTTACCGACTTCACAAACTGGGCTTTCATCTTCATATAGTTCCTAATTCACACCTCCTTATCATCATTGCAATTGGACTAGAAATCCTCAATGTGGGGCCAGCGGGAATATTTCCTCCCAACCCATTTCTTCATTTTTCCATGAGGATCCACCCTTCCTTGGTTTGTGTGGGGGTCCAAGTTGTACTCTGCTAGCTCCCTGTCTTAGTACTCAACACATTGGGTGGTAGGAAAGGAATACATTCCTTGTATGAAGGTCAGGGTATAAGGAATCCCAACTTGATGCTTGTTACTCAACAATGTGTGGGCAATTTGTAGCTTCCGAGAGACTTCCAACAAGATTATTCGATCATTGGGATAGCACGGTAACCGGTAGGGTCTTCCCGAGCACCCTTCAACTTTGATGTAAGTAAATTTTGGGAACTGGATGAAAAAATACTCGAATCCCTTTATGAAGTCCTTCACACTGTGCGACACCCTCCTCTCAAAATCTCCTCCTAGGAGTCTGATTACGTGCCCAATGAAGGAATCATTTACTCTCTTGTACTCCTTAAAATTTTTGTATTGTAGCTGAGGATAGCAATCATAAAATTTAAGCTCTCCTTTCTTTGTCCCCAGTGGGCTTGCACATAAGAGTCCTTTATACGGGAATTTCTCTACAAGGAGGTAGACTAGATATGAGGTCATATAAAATTGAGAGGTTTTCTTTAAGACCATGAGATGATTGTGCATGTTGTCGCTGATCATCTTGGCCCAATGGAACTTGGCCTCACCTTAGATGATCTCCTCTATGAAGTAGAACATCCATTCTTTGAAGAAGGAAACCATTGGCAGGCCCATTACTCTGCTAAGAAGTGTAACTAGATCATGGTACTCTTCAAAGAAATCACTCCTGAATAGTTTCTAGGGTACCTTGTTGGCACTGTCCCTCTTATCCTTCAACCAATGTTGGTTGATTGTTCTTTTTCATGCTAGAGGGTCTTGTTTCCACATGCCTTCGACAAATTCCTTTTCTACCTCTTCCATTGTGTTGAACGTTGGGATGCCGAATGTTTTGCCAATAGACTTGGCATACAGGTCCGCCAGTACTCTTCCATCCTTATCAATGATTTTCCTGTTGGAGTGATAGCACTCCCAATAAGCCATGACCAATTTAGGGGCAATCAGTGCAGGAGGGAAGCCGATTTCCTTTGCAAGGCCACTTTGCTTGATTCTTCGGGCATCCTCTATAGTAGGGTTAACCATCACCCTTTGCTTGAATTCATCAATATTCATGTGTCCCAAGTCTGTATCATACACTATGTCCCAAGTGGAGGCAAGCTTGGAGGTGCACTCCACCCCATGGAGTTGATACTTCATTTGTTCTTTTTCCTCTTTCCCCCTTGGCATTCAAGCGGGATTCTTTCCTTTATTGGCTTTCTCAATGAGCTTCCCTGATGTTCCCTTAGCCGGTTCCATAAATCCTACACACATGGAGTGCAGTAAGTGTTTTTACATATAACTAGGAAAATATTAGTTAAATTTTGCAAATCCAAGGTTAGATCCCTTTATACATTCTTAAAAGATCATAAAATTCATTATCTTTTACTTTTGGGAGCTCATCTAGATCATTTATGCAAATGCAGGCCCAGGGGTGCAGGTTTCCCTTGGGTGAAAGTTGTTAGGAGCAACTAGGAGCAGGGCAGTGTTGGGGTTGTAGAATCTTATAGGTGGCCACCCGCAGTGAGATTTCTGCATTGTATGTTTGGCAGACCAATCTCCTACATAATGATTAGGCACGTGTGGAAATAGGCCACAAGGTACCTGGCGTCGATAGATTAGGCCTTGATGCTTTTGTAGGTTTGGGACATGCAGGCGCCGTGGGGTGGAAAGACATTTAGGCTCAACCGTTAAGTAGTGGCATTCGGTAGGTGGCGATCCGCATGTAGAGTTTCGCATTGCAAAACCCATGGGTACTTTGGACATGGTGAGTTGTGCCTTAGAGTTTCATTGATTTCGAGACTGTGGAGGTAAACTGTTAGGTCATAGTTAAATGCTTGTTGTTAAGGAACAACAATGAGGGGATGGCGGTCCGTAGATGGTGGTCCGCACAGGCGGGCTTGTAGTGATCCTGTAGACTTGAGTTTTACTCCAACAGTCCTCAGATTTTGACAAAGGCGAAAGACCCTCTACGGGGTTCATAGTGTGGGAGGTCACATGCATTTGGTTGTAAGCTAGCGGTGATGACTTAGCAGCGATCCATAGACGACCACCTGCAGAGGTTCATCTGCAAGGAATTTTGAATTGGGATTTTGGTTCAACAGAGCTTGAAGTCAGAGAAGGCAATGAAGGGCGCGGAGTTTGCACTGCGGGAGGATGAGGTGATTTCTCTGTTAAACAATGACAGTCAGAGGACAATGAGCCACACACAATGACCCACAATAAAGTTTGGACTTAGCATATTTTCTTGAGTGTTGGGTTTGGTTTCTTCACTACGATAATGCAAGCGGAGCCTGCACTACAAAAAGGTGCTAGGGATCGGCTGCTAATCAATGATGATCAAATGAAAACTTTCCATAGGTGGAATCCCACATGGGGATTCTCACAAAGGGCTATTAACTTAACTATTTCTTCAAGATTCTTAAACTTTATTAAGGACGGTGAGGGTGATGATGTGGGCTTCAAGGACTTATCCGTCGCATGGTGAACAACGTAAGGAGAGCGGGGCTCCACATGGATGCGGGGATGCAGTTTTGACCATTGCTCAGAGATTTTGAATGCTGGAGGCAAGTTTCTTGCGTGGGGCCGAAGATAGAAAAGGGTTCGATGTTTGATTTACAAATATTTTTAGTCATTTCCAAAACCCTAGCTATAAAAATAAACATTTTAAAACACCCAACACTAAGTAATCATGAACTTACCTTGAAATCATAGAAGAATCTAAAGAAAACCGATTTAAATTTTCTACGGAATCATGTGCTGGTGGGAGATCTCCGTTTTCCTCTCTTCAAATTTCAAAAGTATAGGGTAAAAATGATAGCCTTGACACTTCTATTTATAGGAATTTTGACATTAATGGTGCACATTTAATGTAGGTATGGAGGCAATTCAATTGGTGGGGCTGCGGAAACCCAAGTTGGCGAGATCGTTGAGTGAAGACCCAGGCATCAAAGGATGTTGCGGGTCCCGCCATGTGGGCAGATGCCATGGTTTGGCTGCTGGATAGCATCATAAGGATATCATTGTTCCACAAAGGGCGACCCGCAAATGCGGGTCCATGAGGCTAGATGGACGCGACAACGAAAGGCTAAGGGAAACCCGTAAGTCCACATCTACAAAGGCAAGAGACTTAGCAAAATTTTGGGTAGGTGATTTTGGTCAATGAGGATTTTGGTGAATTTAATGTATCTGACCAACTTAAGCTTAGAAATAGGGGCACACAAAACAAGGCAAAAACAAAAATGACCCGACAAAGGCGACAAGAAAGAGGGGGTCCCCGGTCCAAACGGGGCATGTGTGCTATAGGCACAACACATTCATAGCTTGTTCAAAAGAACCTATTTTAGGCTTTTATCCATAGAAGCAAGGCAATGACCTGTTTCATAAAATACTTTGGTAGACATGTATGAAAAATGTGGTAGCATACACAAGGCAGTGAACTGTTTGATAAAATTCCTCAAAGAAATGTGGTCTCATGGTGATGGAATGCCATGAAAATCCATATAACAAGGAAAAAATATGGATTGTCACATGGCATTCCATCACCATGAGACCACATTTCTTTGAGGCATTTTATCAAACAGTTCACTGCCTTGTTGCTATGGCTAAAAGCCTAAAACATGTGCTTTTGAACAAGCTATGGATGCTTGGAAAAATCTATTCAAAGTATAATAGTAAAAAATAGCATAGACAAGGTACTAAACTATTTGATAAAATGCCTCAAAGACATGTGGTCTTTGTGATGGAACGCCATAAAAATCCATATTGTTGCCTTGCTGCTATATGGATTGTCATGGCATTCCATCACCATGAGACCACATTTCTTTGAAGAATTTTATCAAACAATTCACTACCTTGTCTATGCTTCCACATTTTTCATACATGTCTACCAAAGCATTTTATCAAACAATTCATTGCCTTGTTGCCATGGCTAAAATCCTAAAATAGGTGCTTTTGAACAAGCTACAGATTCTTGGAAATAATCTATCAAAGCATAATAGTAAGCAATAGCATAGACAAGGCAGTGAACTGTTTGATAAAATACCTTAAAGAAATGTGGTCTCATGGTGATGGAATGCAATGAAAATCCATATTGCTGCCTTGAGCTACTATATGGATTGTCATGGCATTCCATCACCATGAGACCACATTTCTTTGAGGCATTTTATCAAACAGTTCACTACCTTGTCTATGCTACCAAATTTTTCATACATGTCTGCCAAAGAATTTTATCAAACAGTTCACTACCTTTTTGCTATGGCTAAAATCCTAAAATAGGTGGTTTTGAACAAGCTACATATTCTTGGAAAAAATATATCAAAGCATAACAATAAGCAATAGCATAGACAAGACAATGAACTATTTGATAAAATGCCTCAAAGAAATGTGGTCTTGTGGTGATGGAATTCCATGAAAATTCATATTGCTGCCTTGCTTCTATATGGATTGTCATGGAATTCCATCACCATGAGACTACATTTCTTTTGGTTGTCTTTTGATGGTACATGATAAAAGATAACCATCATGAATAAAAACCAATAGTTTCAAAATGACAAATGGTAGTGAATTCATTGAAAGAACAGTTTTGCATTCTTATGGAAAGGCTCTTACATATCAAATTGAAGCTAAAAGTGACCCAATAGCCCTTTTACCGAAGATTGTGGTACTACTCTATGTGCAAGTACATAAAAAAGCATTACAAATCCTAGGAAGAATAATGGTTGTAGATGTTTTTCGATTAAAGGAGTAGGTTCCTGACATAGTATACACAACTTTTATGGAGTATTAATCAACTATAGTCACACTTCTAGCATTACTATAAGCTAGAAGTTATAATTAAGGTGATTGTACAAATAGAGATAATAATGAGTGTTGGATTCACTCTTTACAACTTTATTTATTTGATAGGTTGACATTAAATAAAGTGGTACTATGACAGTCCCTAAGTGAAATGATAGTCAAGGTGCTAGAAAATTAGAGAAATGAGAGTAAAATATTGAACATAGTAAACCTATTAATGATAGTCCAAAAATTCAATCACATGAACTCAATCAAGTACCCCTTAAAAGGAAATTTTATGACACTCAAGCATAGAGTAGTCATCATGATAATGGGAAATTTCCGAAGCTTTGAAGGTTAAAAGCGAAAAAGGAGAAGCCTATATTACTAAGATTAAGACTCCTGGACAAGCATATGAAGATACACAAACTGAAAACCAATGATTGCTTCAATATATTACAAAGAGATGGTTATAACAACAATCTAGTATATGAGAAGGGGCATGAATCAATCGTGGATAGTGATAAATTCATGAAGTAGCCAAGACCTATGGTGAAGTAGAAGGTAGAGTAGACCTATGACAGTGGTATGCAATGAATAGTCATCATAAGGACAAAAAGGAAAAAGTTATAAAAGGAAACCTTTGACAATCTATGATAGTCCCTTATGATGAAAACCATGAAAAGAGGACATGCCTTGCTTCCTATGGTAGTCCTATCAATGAAATTTATTATGGCAGTAAAAAGAACAAAAGGTTATTAGACAATAAAGTTAAGGACAATATTATCCTGAAGGTGAACATAATGAAAACAAATGCTTGATGGAGTAACAACCTTAAGGACAATCATGAAAATCACTATTCATCATCAAAGGTGAATGGTTAATGAGATGAAAAGAGTAAATTACTATGCAATATCAGAGTATGAAAATGGAAAGTCAGACCTATGATATTGGTGTCATATGACTGTTGAAAGAATAGTCTTTCTATAATAAAAGTAGTAGTAGTCAAATAATGATGTTGAAAGTCCCTACAAAGGAAGCTAGGGTAGAGTTTAAGAAGGCATTAGGTGAGTTTTTCAAAGAATAGTTAAGAGACAACAAAATCATAATGGTTGGCTCTCAAAATCAACACGACATTCACCATTCTTAAGGACAAAAAAGGAGCAGATTAAATGTAAGCATGGGACAGTCATTCCAAAAGGATAACCACCATGATCAAGGATAATCATTCAAATATCAAAGATAACATGTCATGGGCAGTGTTGAAAGCCAAATAAGAAGCAATGCAAAGACTTGATATGATACAATGGTATGAATGAATAGGTATGCCAATGTTCAAGAGTGAAATGAAACAATATAAAGAAGGAGATAGAGGAATACTGCAACACAAAGATGAAACAATGGTTTTGAGAAGGACAGTGTCATGAAGCATATAGAGAGGTTTATTATAGGATAGACAACCTTAGGGAAAATGAAATGGGAATGAGCAGTCATAAGACATAGACATATGATAGCAAAAAGGGCATGAACATCCATCAACACATTATATAAAATGGAATTTTATTAAAGGTTGCATTTACAAGTGCCTTGGTAGACATGTATGCAAAATGTTGAAGTATACACAATGCATGTGGATTGCTTGATGGAATTCCACAAAGGGTTGTAGTCATGCCTCAGATTTGAAGATAGTTCAAGGAAATACCAAAATATGGTAGAATCTTAAACTCAATGACCAATAAGTTGTGAAGGTGTTAATCATGTCAAGAATACAATTGCTAACCTTCTAATAGACAAGGTAGATAGTCACTATTGGTGGAAATTAAGGTGTCTTGACAGTGACAAGAGATGACTTATATGTCAGCCCTAAGACCTTGAACGAGGGATGATAATTTTTAAAAGTGTTCTATAGACATAATCACAATCAACAAATCTTCTATGAAGGTTTGGGTAGCAACCTATAGCTAACAAATGAAGAATGATCATAAATATAAGGATTTCTCTATGGCATATGGAAGAGAAAGATAGGAAAAATGCTCCATTACCATGTGCCAACAATTTGAAAAAATAATGATAAGAGCATCTAGAAAGCATGTAGGAGGGGATTATGGAATATTCAAGGTAGTTTGGTAGCAGTTGGGACATCAATGAGCAGTTTGAGATTTTTAAGTGAAATTTACGAGCATCTAGGGGAAATTCAACTTCTTCCACAAATCTAGAAGCCTCATCACCAACTAGAGCACATTTTAAGGAGCTGAAGAGACTAATTCAAACAAGGAAGCTTCTTTGGCATGCAAAGGAGGTTGGCCTAATTTTCAACCTTGTAACTTAGTCAAAAATACTACCTATATGCTCTCTTATGCTTGGGATTGTGTGGTCAAGTGTTCTTTTGTTGAATATCTAGAATAATGAGAGGGGGGGGGTGAATCAATATTCCATAAAACCATTCAATTAGAATCCATCTAAACATCATCACATATCTGATTGAATCAACAAGAAAGAACATGGAAACAAGAAAATGCATCATCACACATGAACACTAGGATTTTTATGTGAAAAACCCAAAATGGGAAAAACCATGGAGAGGATTAGCTCACAATATATTATATCCAGATACAGTATACATGACTCACTGCTAGGACTCACTGTCCTTGAAAGGCTCACAATCTGAATACAAAAGATGGCTAACTACCAAGATACAAAAGTTATGGCTCACTGCCAAGAGTATGAACTGATGGAGTAAACCTTCTGTGTGCAAGGTTCAGTTCCAATAGAGCTCTAAATAAGTACTTCTCACAACAGTCGCTCAACAAATCTGTTCTAATTCTCAATTGATAAATCATTTAGGCACGCATATTCAAACATCCCTCAATCCTCTTCACACTTCACCACACCTCTCTTCCTTCTCCTTCCCATATTCACACCTTTACTCTTTTTCTCCTCACACCACACACACTTTCACCTTCAAATAGTCTTACATATATATGCAAGTATATCTCATTCATCAATTAGGTTGACCTAATTAGATGAAAACAAAATAATAAAAAACAATCTTTTCAGTACCATATATGATTTAAAACATTTTTATCCATGTAGTGCATCATATCAAGTTGGAATAGATCTATAGAAAGCATCTGCAAAGTATATCTAGCCTTCTTAATGCATGTCATATGTTAGGTCGGCCAAGACTAGGACCTAAACAAAAAAACTCCAAACCAACATACACTTCTCAAAGAAAACACCTTCCAAATCCAATATTACTTTAGTTTCTCATCACATTAACATCAAAGAGACTACCGTTAGAACCGTAGCATTAGAATGTTCTTCTTAAGAAAATGCGGAGTCTCCCACACTGATATGCTGAGCAATGAAATAATTGTAGAGTACATAGTTAAACTTTTGTCAATGATAAATTTTTTCTCTTGTCATAAAACTTCTTAAGATATTGGATATAGCTATCTGAATGAGTCATGATAACATGATTAAGAGAGTTCAAAGTCATATCTTTTCTTTTGGTGAATTATGGACTCAAAAACCAACGCACTGGTTTATCAGTAAAGAACACTTCCGGTAGAGATTAGCTTCCAGTATACCAAATAAGCTTCTCATACTGTTGTCACCATGTTGACATCAATGACAACACAAGAACAACTAGATCAATCTATATACACTTCATGCTCATGTTGCAAGAATCCATATTTCCAACAATCCCCCCCTTTGGAATTGATGGTAACATGTATATCAAACACATTTTTATAGCAATAAAAGGCAACTGAATACTCCCCCTTTCAATACAATTCATTTAAAAAAAAAATGTTTTTCCTCTATCTATCTGTCTATCTCTCCCCCTTTGACATCAATGGAAAAGGATGTATACGGGTCTGGAATATGTATATGCATCAAAAATTGACCAGAAGAATGTTATGTACAAAAAAGGAATGTATTAACCTGAAGAAGAGGAACCTTTGAGATTCTTCAAGCTATCCTTCCATGAAGCTTTGCCTTCTTCCCATGCTTCTTTCACACTTACAAGAGTCTTGTATAGTACAAGCTTATTCAAAGGCTCTATATTGTCTACCAAAGTATTGGGACTGAGATTAACTTCTGATAGATTACCAATACTATCAAGAGCACTGGATGTAGGAATATTCCTGAGTTTTACCATATCTATGAGTTCCACAAACTACTTAATTACTTTGGTTCTTTGATCTCGCAAAGAAAATAATTTGTCCTGAAGCTACAAAATGTAGGACAATATCTAATTATCTCTATCATCTGCCAAGTTGTACATTTCTGCTTGACTACTCATCTAAGTTTCACTCTTCCTTATCTCATCTCTTATATTTAGTGTACTGTTAGACCAATTCAAGCAAAAAAAAAGTAATTCCTGTGCTTCTTTCTCACAAACTTGTACACCCTTCAATTCCTTCACCACTCTACAATGTGCATCTGCACATTTCTTCTTGATATCTTCTAAATTTTCTTTTGCATACCTAATTCCAGTTTGTACTTATAGTCCAAAGATATATGCTTTCAAAGAGTTAATCATGCTTCTAAGATTTTCCACAACTGATATAGATGAGTCAAAGTTAGCACTGAGGATTACCTTCTACAATTATTTTAAATCTCCTTGAATGTTTATACTTTCATGCTCATGTTGAGATCTCTCTGATTCACTTTCTTCTGTGACTTCTTGTTTGATATCAACACCTTTTCTCTTCCTCCCTATTCCGGTTGCACTGCCGAAGGCTATAGAAATTTCCTCTTCATTGGGATTCTTGGGGTTGTCTAAGAGGATTTTTGCATAATGATCGATCTCAGCCTCAATCACTTCATAATCTAGTTCAGATATCCACACCACTCTGGACTTAATTTCTTCCATATAATAAAAATATATAGAAACTAGGAAATTAATATTTTTGAAGTACTTCTCAATCACATTTTCTGGAATTCTTGTTCTTTTGTTCACCCTCATTTGAAATGTTCCAAAGAATGTAGAAAGAGCAGTCTCTTGAGCATCTAAACCACCAAGGTTTATCATGAAATTCCTGATCTGATGAGCAATAGGTTCTGCATTTGTCCATTCTATCCTACCAATTTCATGAAGTAAAAGAGTAAGCAGACAATCAAAGTTCCATACTAGAATATATTTTTCTTGCTCTTTTTGATTTCATTCAAGTTCTTCAAAAGATTCATTCGAAGTAGCTCACACAGGTCACAATCCATACCGCTTCTAACTATATCAATAGCAGTGTAAATAGTAGTAGTAGAAATTGTGTGGTCATTGCTTGGTAAACAAACTTTGTGACTAATAACCGTCACATCATACCTAATGACCGGATCCTCAATTTTTATTAAAACAAGTTCTTTACCTTCGAGAGTCGCACCAGTTATCTCAATTATCTCTTGTTCACTCATAGAATTTCGTCTAGGAACTGGTCCGAAGGAACACAAACCAGTTATATCTCTTATTCCATCTTTTGTTATCAAGTGAGCTTCATCAATCCACATTGATTCATCATGAATCTTGCTCAAAATTATTCGAATATATTTCTTGTCAAATTCAAACAGAGGGGCTTTTCTCCATACATCCAAATTATTCTCAACTAAGACTTTGTATGCATCATGATTTTCTTCCAACTCATTCTTCCATAAGATACTTAACCGAACCGGTGACATTTCCTCAATTCTAATATAAACGTATGCATATATATATTCATTGGGTAACACTCTAGGAGGAATTCTAGAGAATGTGCCAACAGATTCTTCCGATTTTTTTTTATAAAATATTTCTTCAATTTGACTTGTGATTTATCCAAAATATCTACAACCTTTGAATTATCCATTGCATAAAATCAAAATATTGTTCAAGAGAATACCTTTGTAATTGATAACAAAGAACATGATTAGATGTCCAGCTTCCAAAGCACGCTTTGAATCCACTTTGATTTCTTCTTTCTTTACCAAATCCTAAAACTTGAATTGCTCTGGTTTCTTCAAACTTCCTTTGCATGCTTCTCCATATTCATAAATTCCTTTTGAATGAAGTTTCCTTGATACTTCTAAATTTATTTCTTTCATTCTGAATGATTTTACAATAAATGCTCCAAATTGCAGGTATATCACCCCAAATTCATGTGTGCTTCCATCCTTTCAAATTCTACAAACTTCATTCTTCACACATGCATTTGAAAAATTCCTTGAATTCGTTACCATATTAAATATACTTCTGTCATGATGTGACAATGAGTATCAATGAGGGGTTTATTAAATTTTCTGATAATTACTCACCCTTAGGCATTGCCTGACTCAAAATTTGACAGGTTTATCTGCACCAGAGGACGACACAAATAAAACTGATGCTTCTGATTTAACTTGCTTGAATTATCCTTCATTTCTCCAGATTCTTTTCATTTCTTTTCTTATGTCTTCCAGATCTATAATTTGTTCATGCCTCTTTGCCAGATGGATATTTTTTATCCTTCTATTTCTACAATTTCTAACTGATTGTTTCAAATTACTATATTCATGACAAACAACATTCTTCTTTCCACACTTTCTTTTATTCAAAAAATATTCACACTGATTAGCCTTGTGACCAAACTTCTTGCACTTAAAACATTTTCCAGAGAATGATAAAGTATCATTCATTCTACTTTTGCAGTTCTTTTCCCTATGTCCAAATTTGTTGCAGGAATAATAAACATCATTAAAAGATAATTACCTTTGGGCATTAGGATGTCTGATGAGAATCCTTTTGGGATAGCTTCTTAAGTCCTTGATTTTTCCATCTTTGCACTGAGTCTTCTTATCAGGAGGTTGCTTCATTTTTGAACTCTGCCCTTCTTCAAACCTTAAACCTCTTTTATCCATTGCAAGTCTCTGAGAAATAATCAACTCATCAAGCATTGTAGAGCTTACCTTGAATTTGTCCTCAGATATTTTTTCCTTTCCCAAATATGATCTCAAAATTTCTATTTCTTGCTTGAGCTTGACACATTCATCCATCTTTTCTTGAATTTCAACTTTCTGTCAGTCTTCAATCCTTTTATTTTCTTCCAATTGTTGTAGCATACTGGTGATATCATCATGTTCCCTTCTCAATTGATCACATGATTCTTCATATCTTCTCCTCAAATTCTTGATAGAATCATTCGCTTCCTTCAACTTATTCTTCAGATCTTCATTTTCTTTTGAATGAATAGCAGAGATAACTTCCAGAGGAAAAAATTCTTATATTCAAATTTTGGAACCTTCCTCAAGCTGTTAGGCTTCTTCATAGGAACCAGGCTCTGATACCAATTGTTGAATATCCAAAATACTGAGAGGGGGGGGGTGAATCAATATTCCATAAAACTATTCAAATAGAATCCATCTAAATATCATCACATATCTGATTGAATCAACAAGAGAGAACATGGAAACAAGAAAATGCATCATCACACATGAACACCAAGATTTTTACGTGGAAAACCCAAAATAGGAAAAACCTCGGTGAGGATTATCTCACAATATATTATATCCGGATATAGTATATTACATGGCTCATTGCCATGACTCACTGTCCTTGAAAGGCTCACAACCTGAATACAAAAGATGGATAACCACCAAGATGCAAAATTTATGGCTCACTGCCAAGAGTATGACCTGATGGAGTACACCTTCTGTGTGTAGGGTTCAGTTCCAATGAAGCTCTAAATAAGAAGTACCAATTCTCAAAGCAGTCGCTCAAAAAATGTGTTCTGATCCTCAATTGGTAAATCATTTAGGCTTGCATATTCAAACATCCCTTAATCCTCTTCGCACTTCACCAAACCTCTCTTCCTTCTCCTTCCCATATTCACATCTTTACTCTTTTTCTCCTCACACCACACACACTTTCACCTTCAAAGAGTCTTACATATATATTTAAGTATATCTCATTCATTAATTACGTCGGCCTAATTAGATGAAAAAAATAATCAAAAACACTCTTGTTGGCACTATATATGATTTAAAACATTTTTATCCATGTAGTGCATCATATCAAGTCAGCGTAGATCTATAGAAAACATCTGCAAAGTATATCTATCCTTCTTAATGCATGTCATATGTTAGGTCAGCCAAGACTAGGACCTAAACACAAAAACTCCAAACCAACATACACTTCTCAAAGCAAACACCTTCAAGATCCGATATTACTTCAGTTTCTCATCACATTAACATCAAAGAAACTACCATTAGAACCCAAACATTAGATTGTTATTATTAAGAAAATGCAGAGTCTCCCACACTGATATGCTGAGCAGTGAAGCGACTATAGAGTACAAAGTTAAACTCTATCAATGATAACTTTTTGCTCTCGTCACCAAAATTCTCAAGATCCTGGATATAGCTTTCTAAATGAGTCATGATAACATGGTCAAGATTTTAGAGTCATATCTTTTCTTGAGGCGAATTCCAGACTCAAAAACCAACACATAGGTTTATCAGTAAAGAACACTTCCGGTAGAGATTAGCTTCTGATATACCAAATAAGCTTCCCGTATTGTTGTCACCATGTTGACATCAATGATAACATAGGAAAAGCTAGATCAATCTATATACACTTCATGATCATGTTGCAAGATTCCATATTTCCAACATTCATTGTCATGCAGGCTGTGGTATTTGCATTGTGGGTTGGGCTTTCTTTTCCCTATTTCGTTTTGGTCTTTGGGTTTGCATTAGCTTCATGGAGTACTAGCCGAGAAACTACAAGGCTCATTTCCTTGTTCTGAGGTGGGAAAGGCCATTTTTAGGGTGCCTAGAGAAGGAGCAATTGGTTCATATTTTTCATGTTGAATGCCTGTCAGTGTTGAGAACTGTAAAGACTATAATTGGCAAGGAAATTTTGCATCATGAGACACAAAGGATAATTTTCCCATCCAATTTGGTTTCAATATTTATTTCAAATATAACGGATGTGCTTCAAAACTTTCACTCTTTGCAGGTGATTGTTAACAAAGTTTTCCAGGAGGCTTTTTTGCAAGATGATGCTTTGCTTAGGAGTGTTCAAGAATATGACTTATGGCTGGGGAAAAGTTATGTTGGGGGAATCTTTCCAAAACAATATTTGCATAAGGTGTATTATGATTCCATTTCTAATGCAATGAAACTATCTTTTTAGGAAAACTCTTCCAGCTATCTCTACAAGGAGCTCAGTCACTACCACTTTGACATAGGTGGTGAAACTATAAGGAAATTTAAGCACAAAAAATCATGCAATTTATTTTTTACTATCTCATAAGCGTCCCCAACTAGCAGTAGTGAGGCATCCATCCTTTCCTCCTCTCCAAGTAGCAGAATTGAGGTCTCCTCAGGGTAATAATGTTATTCCTTTGTTACTAGACATGAATTTTATAGCAAATTCTTAGGAATTTCCTAGTAATCAAAGCGTGCCACAAGGACATGATGAAAATTCAATTGGAGGTGGTAATGGTAGTCATGGGTAGGGTGAAAATGTATCTGTAGGTGGTCTTGGAGGTGGCAACTGGTAAGATGCAAGCACTTGGTTTTTTGCTATCATTTTGTAAGCATATATATCAAATGTAAGGTGGCAGTGTATATGAGTCTACATGGTTTTATCTATTTAAACAATGCATATGTTTATTTTTGAGTTACTAGAGAAGGTTATTGTATTGTAATTCCCAACAAATTTTGAGGTGCACTTGTGATGTAACTACATTTAAATATAATATAATAGATTGGCTATATGCCCTTTTCCTAAAAAAAAACATTGTAACTCATACTTTTGTGAGTCACAACAACTAAGAACACTTTTGTAACACTTTTCAAGCAAGAAGACACATATTTTAGACTTATGTATGAACATGTTAACACTTGAGATCTGTAAACACCAATTGTAAACACTTTTGTAACTCTTGATATGGTTGTTTCCCTCATACTTTGATTACATAACCTTGATATTGCCTTGATCTTGATCTTGATATGATATGGTGTCAATCTTGATATGATAGATGAAGGTATGTTCAAGTTGTAGATAGAAAATCATATGCAATATTTAGAAATATGAATGACCTAGGTGGATGCAAAGAAGAAAGGAATGTGATGCATTGATTAGATGCAAGAAAAGCATATAAATGGCTTATGAAATGTATTCGAAATGGGAGGAAAGGATATGAAAGGATGGATATGGAGAGACTATGAAGTGATCCTTTTTGAGTTGTAGCTAGAAAATGATATGCAAGATTTAGAAATATGAATGACCCAGGTGGATGCAAATAAGAAAGGAATGCAACACATTGATTAGATGCAAGCAAAGCATATAAATGGCTTATGAAATGTGTTTGACATGGGAGGAAAGGATATGAAAGGCTAGATATGGAAACGAATGGAATGGAAAGGCTATGAAGTGATCATTTATTTCATCATAGAGTGGAATTAATCCCTCTTTGTTATTGGTTATGCCTTTTGTAATAATCATTTGATAGACTGACTCGATACACACACAAGAAAGACTATTCCCCACTCCTCACTCTCCTTCGTACACAACAAGGTGTAGAGATCCTCAAACTTCCTCAAAATGTGACAAGAAAAGAAAAGATATAAAAAGATAAGGATAATGATAAAGAAAAGAGAAAAGACAAGATAAAGAACAAACTGTCATGCATGCAAAATGATAATGATAAATATGCAAGATCATGATAACGAAAAATGCAAATGCTAATGCATATGATAAGGACCAAAGCACATAATAGTTGCAGGATGGAAAACATAGTGGGTTGTGACTCACTAAAGCCCAATGTTTTAGAATGTTAAAAAGTTTATAATAATGATAACACATTGCTAAATAAAAATTTAAATGATAATGATAAACAAGATCTTATTCGTTATTCAATCTGAAAACCAAAGGAGATATGGATGGACATGGATCAATGATATGGTTTAATGAAAGGACAGGTAAGGATACACCCTAGATGGAGGATGAAGATATATGGATCAAGATATGGAATGCTATGGGTGGAGGGAACCAATGACAAGGGAACCCAAAATATTTGGTCTTATACAAAGTATAAATATAGGACCTATGGAGGACTCCAAAGATCACATGTCAAAGTAATAGCATGCCCCATGCTAAAAGGTATGACAAGGGAAAAGTCTGACAAGTGATAACGACATGACATGGGTATGGAAGATAAATGGATATGAAAGGAAACATGAGATGGAGGACAAGTGATATGGAGGATGGAAGGCACACATGGTATAAAGCATGCATTAGATACTTGTTCTTGTCATTTTTCCCCAATACTTTATTCAATATCAAAGGAAGGTGGATGGATAAAGTGGATGCATGGAATATAAATGAAGGAATATGATGGCTAAGTGAAAATAGGATAATTAATAATGTATCATACGAATGGAAAAGTCTTGCCCCAAGTCTACAAGCAAGGGTATATGGATAGATGCGAAAGCTAGTGGATACGAATGTATATGAATGGTCATGGAAATGGAAGCTCATGGAAATGGAAGCTAATGAAGGTGTATGTATACGAATAGAGGACTCAAGTGTCTCTTTGTGGAAGATAGTACCCCATTGACTAAATGTTTTTGATAGACCATGGCTAACATGTTCACACTCAAAGATGATTGTAGGAAAATTGGTAAAGATAATGGAATGGATAAGGGTAGGTAGAAGGGGGTTAGGGATTAATGCAAAGGATTGGATTAAAAGTATGGAATGAGGATGAAGGTTAGATGAAATTATGGAATGGAATCATTATGAGGGAAGGTGGGAAAGAACAACATTGGCACACACCGTGAAGGGTGGTGAAAGTTGAAGGGTTGAGATAGGGTTGGGATAATAAACTTGGGCATAAAAGGACCCAAAATGGATTTTGAGGATGAGGAAAGACTTTTGATTGGCTTATGAGATGGAATATACTTAGATGGAGGATTGGATGATGGTGGAATAATGAAGTCTTTTGGATTATCAAGTTGGGATACCAATTTGGATTTTTATTTGAATGCATGGATTCTTTTGCTTTCTTTGGAACCCACATTGTTTTCACTTTTTATTTTTCTTTATAGCCTTTTAATTTTTTCTTAATTGGCTTTTGCATTTTCTTGGAAATGTTTTTCTTTCGATTTTAGAGCATATTTTTCTTTATTTTGGCATGTGTTTTAAGTGAGACATGATGATAATTAGGTTTTTGTGGATTCTTCGATTTATGCATTTCTTGTTTGGTATCCCAATTGATTGGAGAGGACATAGAGGGATTATATGAAAAAAGAGGATTTTTAAGTGGAAGGTTTTGGAAGGAATTCAAGGGTATGTGCCTTTGTTGTTCTTGAAAGGGCACTTAAGGACATGCATTAGGAACATATGGGCCCAAGATGGATGGAAGGGTTGATGGATAGGGTCCAACAATAGATGGTAAAGATTATGGAGGAGGTGGAAGTATTGATCTAAAGGGAGGCCTTTTGGGTTTGAAAGAGCTACCAACGTCTTGAGAAGGAGGTATGTAGCCAAGGCCATAAGAATTTAGATGTGTTTTTATTAGGGTGTTCAAGTAAACCTTTCTCATGAAGGCATGTGGTATTGTAGGAGAAAACCAAATTTTATAAAGGTGGATGAACCAAGCTTATATGTTTGTGGTTCATGAATGGGATCTTGTGAAAGATTAGGATTATCATGTGATGTGAGGGAAATGCTTATACCTTGGGGGTGGGTAAGTGCACCAAGATGGTTCCCAAAAAAGGGGCTTAAGTGGCCACTTTTTTTTTTTTTTTTCAAATCAGGAAATGCTGACCTTGGACGTGAAATTGAGGATAGCTACACAAAAAATTTTAGATGGAACAAAACAAGGACCATGCTCCGAGTCTACTTTCTAAACTACTAATTTATTTTGAAAATGGTTGAGATTAAGGGGTTCAAAGAGGGACACACAAAAATTGCTGTTGTTTCTGTCAGAAAAACATAACATAGCAACTCTTGTGTGACCCGAGCACGGTGGACTTTTTTTTAGTATTTTTAAAATCGCTCGGTTAGAAGTTAGATAATAGTATGTAGTAAGGACTGGATATTTTCTGATAATTTTTAATGAATATTTGATTTTTATTAATTTTCTAAGTGGGCACTTCCTAAAAAGCAGAATTTTGGCCGTGCTCCCCCTAATTTTTGAAACTAATAGATTTTTAAATTTTTTTAAAAAAAATTGTAGAATGGAGTCTAGTTTCTAAAAATGTAATTTATTTCAAATTTTGATGAACGGTTAATTTATAGCGAAAAAAAATACAAACATTGGAAGAAAATGGACATACAAACAAAAGAAATTATGGATGAAAGGCTTAACATTGTTAGAAAGTGAAAAAAATTACATCGGGAAAGCTAATAAAGAACCTAACATTACCCATGTGTTCGATTTTCTTGATATTGAACCAGATGCAATCTTGATGGTGAGCACGAACCCGATTATGTGAAAATTTGTTGAATTTGGAAAAAACACGTGTCTGGTCTTTGGGAATTCCCTCCAAGCCTTTGGGTTGGTATTCCAAGGCAAATAACAAAGCAAATTTGCAAAGAAAACTATAACGTGAACGCGTTATAATGCGCACGCATTATTTGTTAGTTTGGCCACGAAAGTGGGACCATTTCTTTGCACTTACTTGGGTATTGAATTTATTCAATGGATGGAAAGCTTGATTGAATTAATTTATGGACTAGGATTATGGTATGGAGTTGAGAGACTTGGATCATGAGATGGTATGGTGTCATGACATGGAATGGAATCATGAGATAGACTGGGATCATGAGAGGGAGTACTTTGATCTTCACATAAAGGGGGATCTATGATTTCATACTTTGGATCAATGAGGTCAAGTGAGTGACATGGTTGACTTTGTACAAATGCTATAAAGGTGTAAAAACATGAAATGGATGAGGTGGATAAACATGGGATGGATGAGGTGAAAGTGGATGGAACTAGAAGACTAGGACTAGCATTTTGTGAAATATGATTTTGCATCGATTCTTGTATTCCTTTGAGGGTGAATTTTGGTGTTCCTTTGGTGAAATAGGATGGATGGGTGTTGGTTGAACATGGAAGAAATTTTGGTTTCCCTTATCAATGGAGGAAAAGGATGACATGGAGAGTGACATGACTTGGGTATAAGTTTCAATGGTGCCTTGGATGGTGTTTAGGATCTCTGGGAATCTACTTACGAGACACATGATCATGGATTTTATGTGATTGTTAAAGTAGTTGGAAAGGATAAATTCAAAAATATCTTGAGGTATGAGATGGAAGATGGAGGATATATTAGGCTCATCTTGATCCATGGTTTCAGGTAGGTTTATGGTTTTTTTTGCTTGATTAAGATTTAGATCTTGAATACACATTCACACATAGAAGATCATACACACCTCCAAGTATATATACATTATAATCAAATATGGTCTTCAGTGATATCTTTAGATGTTTGATAAATGCACAAACACAAATAATCTGTATGGCAGTGAAACAACTTGCTGCAATGAGCACTTTATGTTCTATACTAGTGATTTTTTTAGTAGCTAATATTCGCCAATTGGCTAATAGTTAAAATTTGGGAATCCAAAATTGGCTAATAGTTTGGGCTACAACATGACTTTAATCGCCACATTTTTATAAAATTTTATTATAGTATTATTTGAATCGCCAAATAATTTATTTTGTTAAAAAATTTAACTCTTAAATTCACTACAATATTCGATACATGATTAGATCAGATTCACCTAAATTTAATAAATTATAGTAGAAATCTATATTAATTTTCCAATAGTATATCATAATTATTAGTTGCTTTAGGACCATATTTCTAATATTTAATTTCCATTGTTGATTTATAATATAATCTAATGGCCCTTTTTGTATTCCATGAGGTAAAATGTACCCATGATCTATAATACTCATGGGTCCCACAATTTTGGGTCTCATGAGCATTATAGATTGTGGGTAAATTTTTCCCTATAGATTACAACAAGGGTCATTAAATCAATGATCTAAAAGAGAATTTGAGCCCCATGAGAATTTTAGATCATGGGTACATTTTACCTTACAAAACACAATGAGGGCCATTATATCATATTTTAAAATAATGGTGGGAAGTAAATATTAGAGTCTACCCCTTCAACCCATTTGCTAATTTCCACCCTTGGGCCCCTACTTTTCCATGATAATTATTTTTAGATTGGATAGATTCGTCATTATAACTAATACATTTTCTTATTATTTTTCAATACTAGCCAAAATTTTCTACAAAAGTTTAGTGATGTAAAAAAAGTCGCCAATAAAATTAATATTTTTTTCAAAAAAAGGGAAAGATTCGCTAATAGAAATTAATATTTTTTCCTAAAAAAATGAAAGATTCACTAGGATTTTAAATCTTTTTTTGAGGGGGGTTTCTTAAAGTTATCATTGTTTTGTACACTATAAAAATGTATTGAAGTTAACCTTCATATTTTATAACAACCCTTAGTTTGAGAAAACATTCCATTTCAATATCTTCATATGTTTGGAATAGAAAAAGCACAAAATAGTTGCAAGTTGGAAAACACAGTGGGTTGCAACTCACTTCTCAATTCGCGTTCAATGAGCACTTTCTATTTTGTAGACTATAACAAAACAATGTATCGAAATTCACCTTCATATTTTATAACAACCCTTAGTTTGAGTAAACATTGAATTTGAATATCTCCATACGTTTAGAACAAAAAATGCACATAATAGTTGTAGGTTGGAGAACACAATGGGTTGTGACTCACTTCTCAATTCTTGTTGAATGCTCAAGGGTGTAGAGTTCGAGGTGGAGTTGAATTGTGAGGGATACATAAAAGTAACTAGATGGAGGTGAGGGCTGACTAAAAAATTGGTTTGTTGCATGTAGAGGGTTATGCAAGAGTATGTGGTTGTAGGTTGTATAACACATAGTGTTTTCTAACATCCAATTATACGTAGACAATATGGTTGTAATAAAAATCTTGTGTTTTTTAGACATTAAGAATTTAATGAAAGGCACCTACAAAATTTATAACAACTCTTAGGTGGACTAAATTTTGGGTTTCAATTTCGTCATATGATGGTAAAAAAATGCACTAAATAATTACAGGTTGGAAAACACAGTATGGGATGCTAGTAGATGATTTTATGAAACCTGCACATATTCCAAACATCTCCTCATTTATTCAATATGATGTAAGTTGACAAACTTCTCCCTTCTCCCAGTACAAGGGTCATGATAGAAAATCCCAGCTACCACTCTCTTATTCTTATGTAAGCATTACCTTTCATATGTTAATTCCAACATTTTGCAAATATTAATATTTAAAATGAAACTGTAATATGGTATTGCCTTTTGAAGGGAAACAAGTTGAGGAACAAGTGTATTGTGATGTTCATCTTTTGTTAATGCTTTGAGCTTGCACATTTGTAGCCTTTTTTCCACTTTAGCAACCAATTTAGTCAATGTATGGTGCTAATTTTTGTGATGTCTATCTTCAAAAAGAGAAATATCATAGGAATTTAGGTGTAGGCGAGATTTCAAATGTGAAAACCTCTTTTCCAATTCCAACCATGTTGCAATTTCTACTTCAATTCTTGCTAGCATGTTTTGATGAACAACACGCTGAGACTCTGCTTGAGACAATGCATGAAGGTGCCCGCCTGTGAATTCCACCACTAAGAAGAACACTTCGATGAAAAATATCCACTTTGCAACATCTGAATTGCTACAAACTCATGCACTACGAAATACAAATTGCATAGCTACTTCAATTTCATTTTCATATGAAACACGAGATAGTGAAAGCCTTGCGTTTCCATTGCTTGACAATTTGGCTGCTGATTATTGAGTTGTTGATGAAATGGTATAGGCTTGGATTTTGTTTAAAGGGATAATCGTTACTCCTCTATGTAGATGTTCTATTTGAAGTGGGAGCTTTCCTATCTGTTCCATATCCACTACCGCATTACACAAATTCCCTCCTCCACCAACCTCCAATGCATCTAGTGTTGTGTCATCTTTAACTTTTATAAGTTGGGCAAAAAAACCTTTGAATTTTGACCTATCAAAATGCTTTGCAAGACCATTATAGGTAAATTGAACATTTCCTAATCAAGGCTTGAGGAGCCTAATATCATCCTTCAACTTGGGAACTGTGTTAGATTCTTGGAAACACTCATTTTCTAATGTCTCCATGCACCCTTCTTATGGGAAACACCTTCCATTTCTATCTTTGTTTTCTCAAATTCCCGTCTTTTAGATTGTAGCTCTCTTCGAACAATGTTAAGCTCCTCTTCTTTTGGCCATGACATCTTCTTCTTGTGTTTTAATTCCTTTTCTACTTAGTTAATTTTAGTCTTCGGTTGTTTTGCTCCACTTTTAGCACTTCCAAGTATTTCTTTTCCATCTACAAATTGATCATCAGTAGTTTTTCCTCGTCACCACTGCTCTTACCTCTTAAAATACCTTGCTATTCCTTATCATGATCTTCTAACTTCTTTTTCATATCTTTTGCTTCAAGCTTTAGATAAGCTGCTCCCTCATCAGCCCTTAGGACATCAACATCCCTTTCTTGGATAGAGTTTGGAATTTACTTAATACTTTTATGTGCCTTTGCAGCTGCTTTTAGGTGAGTTTTTACAATGTATTTATCATTAGACTATGCAAATGTTTCTTTTGGAAATTTCGTTACAGGACTTGTCTACCTTTTCATATATGACTTTCATGCCTCTACCCAATTGATTCTTTTTTTTTGTACTTAGATCTAGTTTTTCCTTTTCCTTATCATCCATTTCTAATTGTATTTGTTCCATGGAATTGCTAACTTCAAGAATTCTTGGCTTCATTTGTTCAACTCCACTTATAACATCATCTCTCTCTTTCTTTGCTTGCACAAATTCATATGCAATACAAATCCTTTTGAGTTAATCCAATTTCGCATTGCCATTTCCCCCTTGCACATACAACACATGCTCCTTTCTCAACTTCTAATGAGTAGGAATAATCTCTTCAGTCAATACATTATCTATCTCATTCACTTTGGTTTGCTTCTTCCCAAGTGTTTTTAGAGTAGATTCCTTTTCATTACATACTTTCTAGTACGCCCTCTTTTTTTTTTTGAATAAAAGTGGCAAAGCCACTGAAAATATATTATTGAAAATAAAAGAGGTTTACATTAGGTAATAGTAGAGAAGTCATGCCAAACATTTGGAAGAATAGAGCTAACAAGAAGGGAGTAGGGGCAATAGTGCCATTTATAGTAGGAAAGAAGAAAAAACCCTCTAATTTTTTATTACTAGCATCTCATAGAATTCTCATAACAATTTTTTTGGGGATTTTATTTGATTTGTTGCAAGAAAAGGGAGATTTTTGAATTTATTGAATACCTTTATGTACCTTTGTAGCTATTTTTTTCCCAACATTGAGAGTGTATTTATGATTACATAATTCATATGTTTCTTTTCACAAGTTATTTGTAACAAGTATATTTATGATCACATAATTCATATGTTTCAGATAAGACTTTCATGTCTCCACCCAACTGATTCTCTTTTTCTGCACTTAGATATAGTTTTACAATAGTAAGTGGGTTGTAGTTTTTATAACACCTAGTGTTTTCCAATCTATAGTTATAGAAAACAATATTAATGTAACTAAGACCTTTTGTTTTCATAAATACACTGTGATATTTATTTATTTTCTTAAGTAGTGGATGAAGTAGTAGTTGGAGAAAATTTTATTTTTTTACATGCCTACAAATCTATCTATTATTGACGCTTTTTTCCTTTTTTGACAATACAAATGAAGATGTTGAACATAAGGATTCACATCACCCAACTTCCCAGTGACTCAGGAAAACAATGGTAGTTTGTTCAGGATAGACAAGCTACATTATACTTTTAAATTCAATTGTGAGACTGTTGAGAACACAATTTGCAAGATCAATAGATTTATGATGCCCATGGAACTTGCACTCCCCTATTTCAAGGCTGACATAGCATGTGGCTTCCTCTCTAACTCTATGGACCTACTTAGAAGCTGAACTTTGCTCCACATTCTATGTGTGAAGTATGTGTGAAATTTTGTGGTAAATACGACACAACTGGATGAAGCATTGGAAATGTATGACGTTGATGAGGGTGTATACCCCATCAGTGGCATATTTACAAATTCCTTGCTTCAATCATCCTCAGATGTCAGGTGTGTAAGAGCAGCTTTTACCAGTAGCCTACAAGATGATGGTCTTGGATTTTTCGACCATGCAATGCAATTGCATGGTCATGTAGTGGAGCTACATGTAGAAGAAGATATACATGGGGTGTTTCGTGCCCTCCGTACATTAATAGATCACCTTGTGCCAATGCTAATAAGAGATAAAAATCTTATTCAAAATCTTGCCTTAGGATGCCCCCACTATTCGAATTAGGCCAAAAATGAAACACAAAATCTGATTAGGATCCATCAGATGTTTGCAAAGACTAATGTTCAATGAAAGATAACAACTTTAGAAATATTGCTTCATCCACTACTTTAGAAAATAAATTAATATTGCAATATATTTATGAAAAAAAAAGGTCTTAGTTATATGAATATTGTTTTCTAAAACTACAAATTGGAAAACATTGGGTGTTACAAAAACTACAACCCACTTATTGTTGTTAAAAAAAATTTAAGTGCAAAAGAAGAGAATCAGTTGGGTGGAGACATGAAAGTCTTATCTGAAACATATGAATTATGTAATCATAAATACACTCTCAAAGTTGGGAAAAAAGCAACTGCAAAGGTACATAAAATTATTCAATAAATTCAAAACTCTATCCCTTTGCTTGCAACAAATTAGACAAAATCCCAAAAAAATTTGTTATGATAATTCTATGAGATACTAGTAATAAAAAATAAGAGGACGTACTAGAAAGTATGTAATGAAAAAAGAATTTTCTCTAAAAACATTTGGGAAGAAGTAGACCAAAGTGAATAAGATAGATAATGTATTGATTGAAGAGGTTCTTCTTACTCATGAGAAGTTGAGGAAGGAGCATGTACAGTATGTGCAAGGGGCAAATGGAAATGCATAAATGAATTAACTCGAAAGGTTTTATATTGCATATGAATTTGTGCAAGAAAAGAAAGAGAGAGATGATGCTATAAGTGGAGTTGAACAAATGAAGTCAAGAATTCTTGAAGTTAGCAATTCCATGGAACAAATACAATTGGAAATGGATGATAAGGAAAAGGAAAAACCAGATCTAAGTGCAAAAAAAGAGAATCAGTTGGGTGGAGGCATGAAAGTCTTATCTGAAAAGGAAAACAAGTTCTATAATGAGCTTTTCAAAAGAAACATCGGAATAGTCTAATGATAAAGACACTTCAAAAACTCACCTAAAAGTAGCTACAAAGGAACATAAAATTATTAAAGAAATTCCAAATTCTATCCATGAAAGGGATGCTGCTGTCCTAAGGGATGATGAAGGAGCAACTTATCTAAAGCTTGAAGAAAAAGATATGAAAAATAAGTTCGAAGATCATGAAAAGGAATATTAGGGGGTGTTAAGAGGTAAGAGTAGTGGTGATGAGGAAAAAGCATACTGATGATCAATTTGTAGATGGAAAAGGAATAGTTGGAAGTGCTAAATGTGGAGAAAAACAACTAAAGACTAAAATTAACCAATTAGAAAAGGAATTAAAACACAAGAAGTTGTCATGGTTAAAAGAAGAGGAGCTTAACGTTGTTAGGAGAAAGATACAATCTAAAATCTATAGGAATTTGAGAAAAAAAGGAAACAATGGAAGATGTTGTCCATGAAGAAGGGTGCATGGAGACATTAAAAATTGAGTGTTTCCAAGAATTTGAGGTAGTTCCCAAGTTGAACGATGATATCGGGCTCCTCAAGCCTCGATTAGGAAATGCTCAATTTACCTATAATGGTCTTGTAAATAATTTTGATACATCAAAAGTCAAAGGTGTTGTTGCATAACTTATAAAAGTTAAAGATGCCACAACAATAGCTACATTGGAGGTTGGTGGAGGAGGGAATTTGTGAAATGCGTTAGTGGATATAGAAAAAATAGGAAAGCTCTCACTTCAAATAGGACATCTACATAGAGGAGTAATGATTATCCCTTTAAACAAAATCCAATCCCATACCATTTTGTCAATAACTCAACAATCAACAACCAAATTGGTGAGCAATGGAAATGCAAGGCTACCACTATCTCTTGTTGCATATGAACATGAAATTGAAGTAGCTATGCAATTTGCATTTTGTAGTGCATGAGTTTGCAACAATTTAGATTCTGCAAAGGGGACATTTTTCAGCCAAGTGGTCTTCTTAGTGGTGGAAGTCATAGGAAAGGAGGTGAATTGTTAAGGTTGTTTCATGCATTGTCTTAGGTAGAGTCTCAATGTGTTATTCGTCAAAACATGCTAGCAATAATTGAAGTAGAAATTGCAACATGGATGACATTGGAAAAGAGGCTTTCACATTTGAAATCTTGCCTACACCTAAAGTCCTATGATCTTTCTCTTTTTGAAAATAGACATCAAAAAAATGAGCACCATACATTGATTGAATTGGTTGCTAGAGTGGAAAAAAGGCTACAAATGTGCAAGCTCAAAGCATTAACAAAAGATGAACATCACAATACATGTGTTCCTCAACTTGTTGCCCTTCAAAAGGCAATGCAAGATTACAGTTTCATTTTAAATATTAATATTTGCAAAATGGTGGAATTAACATATGAAAGGTAATGCTTTACATAAGAATAAGAGATTGGTAGTTGGGATTTTCTACCATGTCCCTTGTACTGGGAGAAGGGAGAAGTCTGCCAACTTCCATTGTATTGAATAAATGAGGAGATATTTGGAATATGTGTGCGGGTTTCATAAAAGAATCTATTGACATCCCACATTGTGTTTTCCAACTTGCAATTATTCAGTGCATTTTTTTACCTTCATATGTTTCAAAATCCACCTTGAACTCTACACCCTTGAGCATTCAACAAGAATTGAGAAGTGAGTCACAACCCAATATGTTTTCCAACCTGCAACTATTATGTGCATTTTCTATTCCAAACATATGGAGATATTCAAATACAATGTTTACTCAAACTAAGGGTTGTTATAAAATATTAAGGTGAACTTCAATACATTGTTTTGTTATAGTCTACAGAACAAAAAATGCTCATTGAATATGAATTGAGAAGTGAGTTACAACCCACTATGTTTTCCAACCTGCAACTATTTTGTGCATTCTCTATTCCAAATATATGAAGATATTGAAATGGAATGTTTTCTCAAACTAAGGGTCATTATAAAATATGAAGGTGAACTTCAATACATTGTTTTGTTACACTTTGCATAACAGAAAGTGCTCACTGAACAAGAATTGAGAAGTGAGTCACAACCCAACGTGTTTTCCATCTTGCAACTATTTTTGTGCATTTTCTATTCCAAACGTATGAAGATATTGAAATGGAATGTTTGCTAAAACTAAGGGTTGTTATAAAATATGAAGGTGAACTTCAATACATTGTTTTGTCATAGTCCGCATAACAGAAAATGCTCATTGAACAAGAATTGAGAAGTGAGTCACAAACCATTGTGTTTTCCATCCCGCAACTATTTTGTGCATTTTCTATTCCAAACGTATGAAGATATTGAAATGGAATGTTTTCTCAAACTAAGGGTTATAAAATATGAAGGTGAACTTCAATACATTGTTTTGTTACACTCTGCATAATAGAAAGTGCTCATTGAACAAGAATTGAGAAGTGAGTCACAATTTAGCGTGTTTTCCATCCTCAACTATTTTATGCATTTTCTATTCCAAACATATGAAGATATTGAAATGGAATGTTTGATTAAACTAAGGGTTGTTATAAAATATGAAGGTGAACTTCAATATATTGTTTTGTTACACTCTGTATAATAGAAAGTGCTCATTGAACAAGAATTGAGAAGTGAGTCACAACCCAACGTGTTTTCCATCCTCAACTATTTTATGCATTTTCTGTTCCAAACATATGAAGATATTGAAATGGAATGTTTTATTAAACTAAGGGTTGTTATAAAATATAAAGGTGAACTTCAATACATTGTTTTGTTACACTCTGCATAACAGAAAGTGATCATTGAACAAGAATTGAGAAGTGAGTCACAACCCACTATGTTTTCCATCCTGCAACTATTTTTTGCATTTTTTGTTCCAAACATATGAAGATATTGAAATGGAATGTTTGCTCAAACTAAGGGTTGTTATAAAATATGAAGGTGAACTTCAATACATTGTTTTGTTACAATATACAGAAAAGAAAGTGCTCATTGCATGTGGTTACATTTGTAAGTAAGTTGACATAAATAATAATACTTGAGGTGGCATTTCCCACCATTATTTGATGACATTTGACATTGTCTATAATGAAATTTTACATGTCAACAAAAAGTGTCATATGAAATCTGCAAGAACATAGTCTTATCTTTGTTTAATTAAGAGGGGTAAATGCTTTTGACCTGGAGCTATGAACTGATGAGGTCACAAATGTGGAACCTCATCCCCAATATAAATTGTCAAAAAATACACCCCAATGAGATTCAAACCTTGATGGAAAGATTAACAATACAACTTAACAATCACACCATGTCACTATTGGCAGAAGACTATAGTCTTCAAACATACCAAAATAATGTAATTTCACACTATAATTGTTCAATAATTACATGATCAAAGACTGAATGTAAAATGACTATTCTCAACCTCTCTCATCCTCTCCTACATTTCCTTTTATGTGCAATTGGGGAGACGCTCAAATAAAATCTTATAGGCTTCTTTGGGTCCTTGGCACTAACGGTTGGGTGATTCCAATTGCACGAATCCTCATTGTTGTAGTGTAACAAACTGCCTTTTATGTGCAATTGAGGAGATGCTTAGATAAAATATTATAGGCTTCTTTGGGTCCTTGGCACTGATGGTGGGGTGATTCTACTTGCACATATCCTCACTGTTGTACGTGTAACAAACTGTGTTTTATGTGCAATTGAGGAGACACTCATATAAAATTTTATAGGCTTCTTTGGGTCCTTAGCACTGATGGTGGGGTGATTCCACTTGCACAGATCCTCACTGTTGTACATGTAACAAGAGGATTTTGGGAAGCCTCTACTTTGACCATTGCACTTTCAACACCTTCAGTATGTAACAAACCCATCAATATAAATGACTACATTCAATAACTAATGTATGGATATAAGGAAAAGGAAAAATCAGATCTAAGCATAGAGAAATAGAATCAATTGGGGGGAGAGATGAAAGTCTTATATGAAAATGCATAAAACTTTCATAAAAAATTTATATATACAGAATGAAATCATTTATATGTATCTGTGGAGGAAAAATACAATTGGAAATAGATAAGAAGGAAAAGGAAAAATTAGATGGACCAAGAAATGTTGCCAATAAGGTCAAGGCCTGATTTTATCGCTTCTTTGCCAAAAATTGAAGGAAATTAAGAAATTTGTAGGTTACTGTCCAATTCAGACTTGAAAATGTGCCTCATCCTAGTACATTAATGTATTGGAAATAGATGATAAGGAAAAATTGGATCTAAGTGTAGAAAAAGAGAATCAGATCTTTGCTGCCCAGTTGAGGAACATTTTCCTGTCCTAAATGGACACTAGCCTACTCAGACCCACCACTTCCTTGTTCGTCCTTGCCCTGTAATGTCAAGAATGTTAACACCACATCAAATTCAAATGCATGTAACCAATTCATTCAAAATATGAAAATACATGTTCAAAAGAAGATTTCAAAATTACCTTTTCTTCCACTTTCTTCCTCTAAAGGAACCATGGACAGTTTGTTTTCCAACACTGTAAATAAGTTGAATTTTTTTTTGTTGCAATCAGATGAAGATAGTGAAATTCAGTTTTTACTATACGAAAGAGTTGTTCCAAAATTTGAAGGTGTAGTTCACTACATTCTTAGTGCGTAGGAAAGAAAAACACATCATAAGGAAATAATTGATAGGGGATAATGTGTTTTCCAACACAGTAAATAATGCGAGCATTCTTTTTCTTGCAATCAAATGAAGATAGTGAAATTCTATTTTTACCCTACCAAGGAGTTATTCCAAAATTTTGAAGGTGGAATTCATTACATTCTTGGTGCATAGGAAACAAAAATTTCACAAGGAAATAACAGATAGGGGATAGTTTGTTTTCCAAAACTATAAATAATGTGACATCATCAACCAAGCTACCATAAACAATAATACTTCAGGTGGCATCACCTACCAGTATATTTCATATTAAAATAAATTGAATGCACAACCTATATACACATAGGAAAACAATGCACTAATTGAGTTATTATATCTACCTTTTCATCCTCCACATCACCTGTGATTCATTCAAACCCTCCTTATCCTTAGGGTTTCCCTCTGTAGCCTCTTCCTCTTCATCGTGGACTACAACATTAGTGTGATCATCTCCCTGATTCTCAACCTGAATCGAAGGAACAATATACTATCAAAATCATCATATTCGTAATAGAAATGAAATTTATAAATGAAATTGTAAAGCATTTTGAATGACACATTGGAAGGAAAGAGTAATTGGAAGTTTAGAATCAATTACCAAACATTTCGTTGCCTCAACATTCTCCTAAAATGAGGGGACCTCCTTTGTACAGCCTTTCCAACAAGAATCGATCACACTCATGCCACTGTCCACGATGAAGAGGAAGAGGGTGCAGAGGGTGACTTGAATCAAAGGAACAATATACTGTCAAAATAAGCAAATTCGTAACATAAATAAAATTGTAAAGTATTCTAACTGATGCATTGGAAGGAAAGAGTAATTGGAAGTTCAAAATCAATTACCAAACACATTGCTACCTCAACATTCTCCTAAAACGAGGGGAATCCCTCTGTACAACCTTTCCAGAAAGGTTATACAAAGGCAGAGCTTACCTACATGTCTGTCAAATGTGTTGGGTGAAAATTATGTAATCCCTTATAACAGATTACAAAACCCGATTTCAGCCACAACTGTGTGAGATACAATCTCTCCTCTCAGAAAGGGGAGGTGTCCTTCTTACTGCTTATTGAAACTGAGTAAAACTAATTAAGTATTCACAATAATGTACAGTACAATTAAGGTATGGGGGTGTGTCACATTCATAATTCTCTCTTTTTTCAGAGAATATATTTTAAAATGCTTCACAATTTTAAGTTCCTAATTCGATACAACTTCAAACTAAAAAAAAAGCAATAATTCTAATATTCCTATCTTGTCAAAGTAAAGCCTAAGAATACTAGCATGATAACAATAAATGATAAAACAAGAAAAGCTCATGAAGGCACAAAGTCGTTCTGTAGCTTTCACCAATGAATCCTTTAAGATATGTAACCAGTGTTGTATTAGAAGCACAAAGTCTTCTAGATACTTCACAACAATTCCACGAAAAACATGAATAAATACAAGCACAAAGTCTTGTAGAGAATTCACCAATAGTATTCAATCAATATCACAAATTCAAGTAAAGAGTGTAACTCAAAGTTTACACAAATTTACTCAAATCCCTTCATATTTCAGTTACTAATCACTACCAATTCGATCAAGCCATAAGATAATTTTTTTCCCAAACAAAGTTTGGTATGCAACTTCACTTCTTTATTGATCAAATTCAGATTCACAAAGATGAACAAAAAGTTTCATGTATTTGCTTCTCAAATGGGCAACACTTTGTTGTAAAAGATAAAAGGTAACCATTACAAAAGAATCCTCTCATATTTATAGATGGGAGAGGAGAGAAAATCTAGGAAAATTAGAAGAGAAAATCTAGGAAAATCCTACCTAATTAGTTGACTTATTAAAAAATGTTTTCCATGAATATAGGAAAACATCTTTCTTCTTACATGTAATTACATTTTTTGAAATGACATGTAAAATGTCGAAACTTATTTACATAAAGCATGAAAAATGCTAAAAATAGGAAATCTAATCTAAGGAAAATTTTAGCCTTCTTCAACATTTTTATCCATGAAAACTTCATGATGATGTGCACTTCATCACTGTATAGCATTGGAGTGTACTTTGGAGATGAAACAGATTCTTGAGATTGAATCCTCTGATGAGATTTGAGGCTTTCCGTTGCCTTCCAAATCTAGAATAAGCTGGAAATCCATCATTTTGTTCATTGAAACAATGAGAAAGCTTCATCTTTAAATTCTTCTTGAACCATTGATGATCACTTCTTAAAAAAAAATGAAACATGAGAAGAACTTTTTGGTTGTACTTCAAAGCATTCTTGCTTGGTGATAGGCAAGAACTTGATCAAAACTGCTTCAAAATCTGGGCACAAGAGATCAAAATGTATGCAAGAGTAGGCTTTAACAATTCTGATGCAAAGGTAGGAAAAATTGAGGTTTTATCATGGGGTATTGCACTTTAGATGTAATTAGTCAAATTTTCAAGACATTGCATATTGGATGTAAATCTAAGCAATTTCATGGGTTTGGGAAGCTTGAATTCAATGATGGTGGAGAATGGAGTGGAAGTGAGAAAACTAGCAAATGGATGTGAGCAATGGAATGAGAAAAATTGAGCGAAATGAGCGAAACATAGATTAGAACACATTTTTAGAAGTTTCTGGGTGTTAGTAAAATTTTCAAAAATTTGTGCAAGGGTGATAAAAATCAGCGCTCTTACACTTGGAGGAAACTGCATTGTGTAAAAGTGGTAAAAAACAATGCTTCAACATGTCATATGTAAAAGTGGTGAAAAACAACACCTCTGCATGAAATATGTAAGAGTGATGAAAATTAGTGCTTTTGCATGTGGGAATGACACTTGAGTGTAAGAGCGGTGAAAAACTGAGCTTCTGCATGTGACTTGTGGTTTGAGATATAGAAGCGCTAAAAAAACCTGCTCCTACATGTGCCATAAAATGACTAAGGCATGAAATATGTAAGAGTGGTGAAAAAAAAAGCTCCTACATGCGACTTGTTGTTTGAGATGTAGAAGTGCTAAAAAATTCTGCTCCTACATGTGCCAAAAAATGACTAAGGCATGAAATATGTAAGAGCGGTGAAAAACAAAGCTCCTACATGTGACTTATGGTTTGAGATGTAGAAGCGCTAAAAAACCCCACTCCTACATGTGCCAGAAAATGACTAAGGAATGCAATATGTAAGAGCGGTGAAAAACAAAGCTCCTACATGTGACTTGCGGTTTGAGATGTAGAAGCGCTAAAAAACC
Source organism: Sequoia sempervirens (assembly GCA_007258455.2). NCBI lineage: Eukaryota > Viridiplantae > Streptophyta > Pinopsida > Cupressales > Cupressaceae > Sequoia > Sequoia sempervirens. The sequence continues at coordinate 45,253 of VDFB02067176.1, forward strand.
TCGCTCCTACATGTGACTTGTGGTTTGATATGTAGAAGTGCTAAAAAACCCCACTCCTACATGTGTTGAAAAATGACTAAGGCATGAAATATGTAAGAGCAGTGAAAAATAGAGCTCCTACATGTGACTTGTGGTTTGAGATGTAGAAGCGCTAAAAAACCCCACTCCTACATGTGCTGAAAAATGACTAAGGCATGAAATATGTAAGAGTGATGAAAAATAGAGCTCCTACATGTAATATGTAAAAGCGCTAAAAATTAGCGCTCCTACATGTGCAAAAAAATTTCTAACTCCCAAAACTGAATTTTCAGAACTTGGTTTAAAATGTGAATTTCGACGAACTAACAAAGGCTAATGCTCATAATGATTTTTTAAGGATGGGGGACCATGCACGAGGACCAATGCAATTTTCCTTGTTTTACATGCTTAGAGTATGTGGGCTACAAAACAAACAAGTTTTGTAGGGGTTATCCCTCAAATTGAGCATGCTAAATTCAAGGATAACAAAATGTGACCATCCCGAAGGAGATGCACCACTGCACACTTGTCAGGTGTGCCGACCACCTCGACAAAATTTTTCATTGCATGAAGTACTTTCCCTTTTAAAGTATGCATCCATGGTTGGCTGTAATATGTAAAAAAGTTGCAAGTGTTACATACAGTTAAAGTTCCAAAATTTATTGTACCATTTGCTGTAAGAAAGCATATATTTTTTCAATCATAAGAAACAAAATTTGAAGGTAGACTTCATTAAATTCTTGGTGTGTAGGAAATAAAAACTTTTTCACAAGGAAATAACTGACAGGGGATAGTGTGTTTTCCAACACTTTAAATAATGTGAGAATTTTTTTGTTGCAATCAGATGAAGATAGTAAAATTCCATTTTTAGTGTTACAAATAGCATTTAATAAGGTTATTCATTTGAAACTATCCATGATGAGAAATATCGTTTCCAGCATATATACATACACAAAATTTATTTCTATACTCTATTGAATACCATTGATTGCTATATTAAAAATTGTTGAGCTCAAATGATTTAAATGTCAACCTTTTTCTTTCATTTATAAGCAAGCTACCATAAACAATAATAATTCAGGTGGAATTGCCTACCGATACATTTCATATTAACATAAATAGAATGCACATAATATACACACAACCAAATGATGCATTCGTGGTTGGCTGTACTATATAAAAAAGTTACAAGTGTCACAGACAGTTAAAGTTCCAATTTTTTTTGCACTATCTGCTATAAGCAAGCATATATTTTTTCAATCATAAGAGGAATTTGAAACACAATTTTTAGTCTACCGAAGACTTGTGATAAATTTTGAAGGTGCCTTTCATTTCATTCTTTTTGTTTAAATAAAATAAACTTTTGAATACATTCATACTGTCAATATAATTGCTAGTGGGGGATACATAAAAGTATCCAAAATCACCTGAAGTGTAACCAACCAATTGGGTTCTTACTATGTAAGTAACCAAAACGTTTTCATTACATTCATACTATCTATGTGTAATTAGAGGTTCAAAAATATTGGGTGTTATGAAACCTGCAACCCAAATACTGTTTTAAAACCCTTTACAAGTAACAACCCAATTGGTTACTCACCCTTGAGGTGAATTTGGGTAGTCTTATATATCCTCAACCTACAACTCTAGCCCGTGCTCTCAAACCTTCAACTTTCAACGTCTAGAATGAAAGAACTCACAACACAAAGTGTTTTCCAATAACAATACTTGTTACAATTGAAAACACATGTCTTATTCATGTTAGCCTTCCCACCTATGGTGCATGGATAGCTTCTCGTGCAAGGAAAAAATGCGAGCGTAATCCAAAGCAATAGGAAAAATGAGGGATTTCATTTAAAAACCAGTGTGTAGAGGGTTTTACAACATTGTGTGGGTTGGAGGTTTCATAAATCATGCACACACCTCCCACTGTGTTTTCTAACCTGCAATCATATAGAGTTTGTTGGAAAACACTGGGTGTTTATAAAATAGTGCCTTCCATTACATTCCTACCATCTAATTAACAAAAGCTTTTGAAGACATTCATATCATTTTGTAAAATTTTAGGTTGCAAAGCACTGGTTTTACGAAATCTGCAACCCACATAATGTTTTAAAATCCTCACCATGAAATTTCGTCCCATCTACCGATTTTGTCACTTTTATCATCCATCTTGATAGGGCCCACACTACGCTGTCTCATCATGTTATGTATGTTTTTATGCATTTTTGTACGCACATAGGTGCATTTTTTGGGAAATTAGTTGCGTGAGGGAGAAGCTAATCACCCCACAAAACACACCATTGGACAAAACACAATGGAAAAAACACACCACTACATTGTCCCATAATGTTATGTATGTTTCTGTGTATGTTTTTATGTATGTTTTTATGCATTTTTGTATGTACATAGCTGTGCTTTGTTGGGAGATTAGGTGCATCCATAGAGGGTTTTACAACATTGTGTGGGTTGAAGGTTTCATAAATCATGCACTCACCTCACACTGTGTTTTCCAACCTCCAATCATATAGACTATAAATGGTTGATGGAAAACATTAGGTGTTTAAAAAATGATGCCTTTCATTGCATTCCTATGGTCTAAATAACAAAATATTTTCAAGACATTCATACTGTTGTGTAAAATTCTAGGTTGCAAAACACTGGTTTTTTGAAATCTCCAACCCACATAATGTTTTAAAACCCTTTAGAAGTAACAATCCAATCATTTACAAACCCATCACCTCAATTCCGTTGGTTTTTCATCTCCCCCACCTACAACTCTGCCCCCTTCTCTCCAACGTTTCACTTTCAACTTGCAGAATGAGAAAAGCCACAACACAGAGTGTTTTACAATAACAATACTTGTTACAATTTAAAATGCATGTCTTAATCATGTCATCTCCCCTTCCCCCCCACCGTGAATGGATAACTTCTCGCACAAGGAAAAAAACACCAACGTTATTCAAAGCGGTGGTAAAACTGACCCAACAACACCGTTTGGGGAGAAGCTAATCTCCCCAAAAAAGCACCTATGTATGTAACATTATAACATAACACCCCATCCCCCATCCCACGTGTTGGGAAAACACACCGACATAAAGACTTGACGGGAAAATCAACCTAACATTTGCATTGTGCTTATTGAACAACAATTCCAATACAAAACATTTGGGAAGCCTAATTGCCATTTGTGTGTTATTATGGTCTCACCTTCACATTTTATATGGTATATTATATCGAGTAAAAGCAATTTCAATAATAATGTTCCTTAATCACAACCTTATGAAACCCAACTATGCAAAGATGCTTCACAACTGAACAAAGGTACATAATTTAAATGGAGAAATACTGTTAATGTAAAATGATATACATTATGTTCTTTTGCAAATATATCTTATCTAATTACCAAGGATCAAAAGGTTTTTGTTCTATTTTGGGAGATAGATCATACAAATCATATGTAGTGTTGGAGAAATCATCCTAAAATTAACACAAATCAATTATGAGGAGAATAATTAAAAGGATACAGTATCATCATTCACTACTATTTTGAGCATTTCCCATGTAACACTCACACTTCAAGGAGGAAACATCCTTCACATAAAATTTTGGGATATAATAGGCACACAATAATGTAACATTTATTTTATTTAAGTTAAATTGGAAATTGTTTGTATTAGAATTGGCTATAGATTCCAAGATCTTGAGACCAAATGGAAAGCTCAAAGAGAGAGAATGGAATGTGACAAGAATAAACTGCATTCTTATCAATATGATTCAATGATATGATATGATGTACAATGTATTAGAAATCCCTTGGCTATATAGACAAGGTGAGACACAAGATGTCATAGGATTATGACAAGTGTCTTAATTATATGACATGAGACAACTCATCACACTTACCTAGGTTCACATGTGTTACACGTCAAAAGATAAGATAACAACTAATGACAACTAACACCTTCTAGAAAGATTCCTTCCTAGGACCTAAGTAAACTTAACATGTGCAAATAAGTCCACTAGTAATGAATGAACTAGGTACAAGACTTTATTTACACCAAAACCTCCCTTAAGTGCAACTTAGGGAGTAGCAGATTATTATGCAAATGACACAAAGATAGGTCCTAGATACTAGGCCATGTTAGGTACCCATGTCCATATGCAAAGAAATCTCTGACAAATAGAGAAAAGGAGAAAACCCAGTGGGAAAAAATTCCTCCCCAAAAGAGAGATAAAAGATACAAAAAAATAAATGCTCTCAATGAAGAATGAGAAGGCCAAAACCCCATGTGAGGAAAAAGACCCCCCCATAAGAGAGAAGTAGAAGAGAGACAAGGCAGCCCCCCCTCAATGTCGAGTCTCCTGCAATGATGGTAGAAGATCGACATTGAATGCTGAAGATGATCCAGTCTCGTCGAACAATGTTCCTCCCCTTAGGAAGAAATAAAACCATGGATGTATGCAGGATGTCAGGAAGATGGATGATGCATGATATTTCTGAAGCATGCTCAAGTGTCTCCATGTCGATGCCGAAAGCTAACACACTCAAAAAAGGCGTTGTAGGCCACACTGTTGAAGAAGACAACCTAGAATCTAGTAGAGATGAATGTAGAACATGATCTAAAGAAAAAGATACCCCCTCTGAAGACAAAGAAACCTCCTCCAAATGTTGTCCAAAAGTATCCACACTCATGCCAAATTGTGAAGAATGATCATGTAGAGATTGAACAAGAGGGTCAAGGTGTTCCCTCACAACAACTAAAGAAGGGTCTTATCCATCAAAGAGAAGATGAATGCTATCGATGATGTCTCCCAAATATACAAGATGAGACTCCACAAACAAGTCTGAAATACCTATCAAGAAGCTACCAAAAGTATCCAAATCTAAAACATGATGTATGTCCTGCTGCACTGAATCAAAAGAAGCCATATCTATAGCAACACAAGTTTCATCAACTACAATAGTAGATGGAGGAGATAGAATGTATGACTCAAGAACTAGATCTAATGTGAGAAATCCCAAGTTCAAGAAGCCAAATGTCTCCTCTAAATCATGGTTGATGCTAGAAGTATGATCAAAAGCCAAAGGAACAATGCTACCATCAGAAGAAAAATATGCAAAGGTATACAATCAAGATGAATGATCAACCACCCTAGTAGCAATGATCTCTCTAGTCTCGAAGTCTCAAATGATGACTGAATCAAGAGTGAACTCCACAGTCCTCCCATCTCCACCATGTGTAATCTGATATATGGAAAGAATATTGTTCATCAAATGAGGAATACACAAAACATCCTAGAAAGCATTTCCCCCAAAACTAATAGATCCCTTCCCAATTACACGAGTTCATGTATGTATTGTTTCCCATAAAAATAGGAGACATAGTACAAGGCTGAAAAGAGGAGAATATAGACTGTGAAGATGCCATATGATGAGATGCTCCTAAATCTAGAAGCCATCTCCCTGATCCTAGACCTGAAAAAGCATAAAGAGCTTGTCCTTTATTTACTAATGTAGATGCTTAACCTTTGTCCTTTTTAGACTATTTTGAAGAAGAAGGAGGTGATTCAGACATTCTAGAAGGAAAATCAATTTTATTCTTTTTTAGAATATTTTTCAACTCATCAATATCATTCTTATAACAATAATGTTCTTCATGTCCACCCTTCTTACAGAATGCACAAAAAGGCCTCTCATTCTTAGATGACTCCCCTTTAGAAGATGATTTTTTCTTTGCTTGATCTGAATATGGATTATTCTTTACTTTCTTCTATTTCTTATTTGATTCTGATTCTTTCACCTGACTAACCAACAATGCCTGAGATTTAGAAGACTTGATGAGACCCATTGAGATACGCTTTTGTTGTTCATGTATCAACATCTTAGAAAATGATGCAAATGAAGGTGTAATATATGCAAACCCCACAGTCAATCTATGAGTATGAAAGCTAGAAAAATAAGAAGCATAATCAAGACCAAGCTTGTTCATTGTATTGTAGGCCAACTGAATGTCCTTATAAATTCCACATGCTTTACATTGCTCTCTTAGATCATTAACCTTATTGATGTAGTCCTGGATGTTGTCAAAGTTATTAGGATCAAGGTTCATCAGTTCATTGTCAAATTGATAGCCTCTTACTTCATCTTTAGTACCATACAATGTTCTCAATTTTTCCCAAGCTTCATGATAATTATTACAAGATTCAATTTGAAACAACAAATCTTGAGAAACTAGTCTATAAAAACATCCAAGATCTTGGTATGTTTAATAATCCATTTTATCTTTTTATTTGCATCTGTAGGTTTAGGTACCTTATTTTCAACATATAGAGAGCGACCTTCTTTCATTAGAATACTTCATGCATCTTGATGCCATGTTGAATAATTATATGATGTGAGAAAAGGAACCTTATAATGATCCATGGAAACGAGAGAGCACAAGCAAACATATCAAAAGAATGCACCAAGAGACCCCCTTGAAATAACTCAATTAGGAAACCCCCCAACCAATATATGGTTTGACACTTTATATTTAGTGTGTTTACAATTGCTAGATGCCAAAAATAGCAAGCTAGACTTGATCTTAGTGTTTACAAATGCCAAAATAGGCCACATAATCAAGTACAATTTTTGGTATTGTTACCTAATTTAGCTTCCAGCTAAATCAGGTAGAGATGAGATATTACATGATTATAAAAGATAAAAGGTACACATTGATTTCTGCTGAAGTTCAATTCATATGCACATAATCATTATAAAATGAATTATAGCTTATTATGCAAATGTATACAAGAGAAATATTGTACAAGTTTTGCATAAATGTTGTCTTTCATTGATAATTACAAATGTATGGTGTCCCACACAAGCTGTGGGAATAACTATTTCAATATAATATAAGACATAAACTATACATTTGGAGAAATAGAAAGGAAAGAGCATATGAAAAGAGTAGGGATCCGTCATTGCCCGAATGACGAACCCCAAGTGAATTGCTGCATCTTCGCTTCAGTCCCTCTCGTTTGGCTACTCCAGAAGTTGACCCGCTGTTGCTTGAAATGCCTATAAGGGATTAGAAAAATTATGGTAGAGCTCGGGACCCATACATATGCTACATCAAAAAACATATAGTTTATTCTCACAAGGTATTCAAATAGTTTTACAACATTCAGATATCAAGGAAAAACAGAAGATCATTATCAATATCCATCAATTCTGAGTTTCATTGTTTTATCTAACATGTTTGATCACTGTGCAGGTATAGGTGAAATTTTCATTGTTGGGTTGTTTTCATTTGACATCACAACATGTGGAGGAAAATGGGTTCCCACAAGGGTTGAGCCCAACATGCTGCCCTCTTGGATTTTTGAGAGGGATACGAGTGTAAATTCATCACACTTAATTACAATGAGCAAGTACTCATCACTCATGGTAGTCAGTTGATGGTTTCACTAACATAAATGACAAATAATTGTTCAATGGAACTATAATGAGAAATGATAGCATCATATAATTCATTGTTGGTTCATTGTGTTTGCACTGCTAGAAAGGGAATTGTTGTCTATGCATCTTCAATATCAAGCTTCTCTTTCTAAACCTTCATGTCAATTCATGGAGTTTCATTAAATCGGGCTAATAGGTGACAAGGAATTCTTGCATAACACTATTAAAGGGGAGAAGTTGTTGCTAGCAATGAAAAATGATAGATGGAACAATCTCTCAAGGGGCAATGGCCATATCTCATGTTAAAGGAAATCATTATAAAATGGAGATGACTGACATACTAAGGAAAAGGGTATATGACAGTCATTGTTAAAGAAAGGAAAACAATGTTTAAATAGATCAATAAATTGATGGAGGTCACTATCCATTAGTATCCAGGTCAACAAAATAGAGTTTAAGTGAAGAAGTAGATTGTATGATGAAGAACAAAGTCTTCAATGAGAATGGACACTCATGTTTTGAGATCATAGGTGAATAACTTGATCAAAGTCATGTGAAGGTCAAGATCTTCATAGTAGGACAATCGTAACAATGATGGAGTCAATAGTATAATAGGTCTGTGAAAGAACAAGGCAATCCCATGTTTAGGGGGTTGAAGACATATACATTAAGGGATAGGTCTTGGCAAGCATAAAGCAACATCCCTATGAAAAGGAAAGATTTCTTGTAGTGACAGTCTATGGAAAGCCATCAAGTTAGTGTATATATGTGCATATCCTAAGGCTCAGTGAGAGTGAAAGGGGAGTAAGAAGCATGAAGATCCATTGAAAAATGGAAAAAGAGACATATAGACTGTCCCCTAGAAAGGATCAAATGGTAGTCCATAGTTAGTATAGTCAAAAGCATGATAGTTATCAAAAGTCACATGCTCATAAGAATTTCCAAAAATTCTATCCTCATTAATATTTGTATTGAATTCGTCATTGTCCTCTACTTGCCAATTTTGTAGGGTGACAATGGCATTGCTATAGTTATGAGACTTGAATCCTTTGTAACCCCAGGCAATGATCAATGTCTCCATAGTAATGCACTATTCTAGAGTGTAAGAGATAGTGCTATTAAATGGATAAAGTAGGGTAGCAGAGGTCTGCTAAGAAGATACAATGGAAAGTCATCATGAGGAAGGCTTGCTTGAGCAGAAGAAAGATGTGAGAGTTGTAAGACTGTGAGGATAGTGATTTAATAGCAGAGATTCATTTGACAATGGAAAAGGATAGTAGAACATTCTCTCATATATCAGTATGCAGAGATCACCAAAAGGCCAAAGAGCAACATGTATGCATGTTGGGTTATGGGAGTCAGTGAATATAATGACCTATGAGAAGAATGTCCCAATGAGATGATGTTGTATTGAAGACTAAGAAAATAGTTTAGTGTATGTTTTTTAGCCTTATCTAGCCAAGAAGTGTTGTGGGACAGTGTATACAATATCACCGAACCTTGCTTAAACCCAATGAAACTTATGGTATCTTACAAAGGCTCTGTGAAAGAAGGTAAGGATGCAACATTATCACAAAAGTATCATTTTTTACATAAGCCTAAATGAAGTAAAGGAGAATACATAGAAAAGGAAGATAAAGCCATACCACGCGCGAATTCCACCATGGAAAGCTTCAGAAACTCCATGAATGTCCCAGTTGAAACCCTCTGTTGGTGGATCGAAGTTTCTATAATATGCAAAGTGAAAATGAAATGAGGTGCAGTGTGTGGCTGCGGGCTTCTTTAGGGTTTTGTTGCCCTAAATTGGATGACAAAAAAATGATATTTTTTTATTTTGTTTTAATATTTTCTTCATAAACTAGTTCCCATGTTATGTATTTGAAGGCCTTGTGCTTATCTTTTGCATAGACTAGTCAAATGTCCCCTTTGCATTGATTCCCAAAACATGGTCAAATCAAATGCCTTTATTTTTGCACCAAATTTGAAATATAAAAGCATTATTGAAGTGATAATGTATAAATCACTTTATTAATGTTGTATATAATGCAATATAAAGATGCATTTGTTTCTAAGTATGATTCAAAGGGATATAGTTTGAGTATTTATGGCATTTCCAAGCATATAGGGGAGGTTGGAGAAGTTATCCAACAAGTGGAGAGAATGTAGGGGTTGTTTTGACTTGGTTTTGGAAGAGTTTGTGGGCATCTAGAAGCATTTTAAGTGCCTTTATGGTAGGATAGGTCAAGCCTTGACATTTTCTTCATTTTAAAGCCTTTTTGGAGTCTTTTAGGGGGGCTTAAAAATAGGCTTTATTGTTGTGCACGACCAAGGGATGTTGAAGTCCCTATCTTTGTGGAGCTACTTGAAAAAGCATAAAGTAACCTCAAACTTCATTTTTGAAGTTAGTTCTTTTCATTCTCATGCTACATTGTAACTCATTTTTGAGTTCTTTCAACATGAGACAACATTGTAACTATTTTACAGACTTGTACTCAGCTGTATTTTTACCTTTCAATCAATAAAATCAAGCTATTTTTCCTTCTCAATATTGGATATTGTGCAATAACATGAAATTATCGATATTTCCTTGTGATGATAATGTTTATCCTTGGTTCTAGTCTAGTTTCTCATTTCCTTTATGCAAGAGTGCATGTTTGTGCAAGTCATAGTTTGTGTTCTACTAGTTCTATGGAGGATTCAACTATGAAGTTAAACATTTGAGCCTCTAGGAATGTCATTTGTTGTTCCTCTTGAGTTTTTCATAAACTTCAAAGCCTCTCTATTAAATAATGCAAAACATGTCAAAACTGAGTTGTGTATGTTGTAGTGAGTTTTATTGATCACATTGTGTGTCAAAACAACGGTACAAATCCTTAATATTTAGTGCATCACCGTAGGAATTAGTTTTCAGTTTATGTTTCCTCCTTACTCTTTCCTTTGCAAAAAATTAGAGTAGTTAATTAGGTGAGTACCATAAGATCCAACTTACTTTGGAGGTTATTTTCTACTTTAGGTTACCCACAACCTAGAAAGGTTCCAATGTTTCACCAATAGGTTGAGTTCACTCAGCAAGGGTGCACTATTAGTAGACAACATGTCCAAAATGAGATCAATATGATCATACCACTAAGAAATACACAAAAAATATGCACTTTAAAAAAAAATGCACCCAAAAATGTTATCATAGGAGCAAGATATGAGCTTCTGAAGTTCCCAAAATGAGGATGAAGCAACAACACCTATGATAATCTATAATTTCTAGAAAAACCATGCACCAAAACCAAAAATTGATTGCACCACCATGTAGAGCATGAAAAAATAGCCCAAATAAAAAAATATTTCTCCAAAAAAGGAATCGAAATGAGCAAGTTATGAGCGTCAAAAGTTGAACTGCAAAACTGAAAACTCCATTGGTGAGGGGGAATTTTTTTTTTAGAAAATGATGACGTTAGCAAACCATGCAATTAAAATTGATATCCAAACGACCGTCAAAAGAGAATATGATCTCTAGCCGCATAATATTCCCCTAGAACCTGAGGTTAAATTTGATGCTGAGGAGGACGTTGTGCTCAATGGAATATTCTTTGGAATCTTCTGTACCGTCGAATTTAATTGAATTTAGATTTTTTTAAGCCACTGATTGGATTTCTTTTGCCAGTTTTGTAAAGACCAGTTGATGTGGGGGCCCACTAGGGCATATGAGCCACTGCCAAGTGGTGGATTATGTGCAGGGACGTACATACTATTACAAGTATGATATGCAACTAATACAATTATGTAGAAAATGTATTTTTTGATTTTTTAAAAATAAAATTCCAAATGAAACTTTATAAAAACTGTGAAATTTTTTTGAACAAGTTTTGAAAAAAATATTTCACATAAAATAATAATATATATTTTTTAAAAATTGTACCTTGATGCAATAATGAAAACTTGGGGGGTCGTATGGCTCCCTGGGCAATTTTTTTTGCCTCACCGGACAACTGCTTCAAATTCGACAAATTGACAGTCAATCTTAGGGTTTTTGGCCCTTCTAGACACGATGGCAGGGTTAGATTTGACCCAAAGTGCTCCAAAAATGTAGCTACCTTCTGGATCTGGCAACTACTCTTCAGCTTCAAACTGTCATAGATTTGGCCTCATATGTCTGATTTAGACGAAACAAAAGGAAAAATTGACTTTCTCAAACCTTTCAGATGCAATGGTGAGCTTAGATTTACACCAAAAAACTCCAATTTGAACTTACAATAAGAGCCAAAATGGAACCTCTCAAATCTAGTATTTCTATCAAGTTTTTCTGATTCTCTAGATCATCATACGATGCAAGAGAAGAGCATACTCAACTTTTCAAGATTTACCACCTCTCTTCAGAAAAAGACTATCCAATGGCACCCAACTTGCTCTGATACCATGTTAGAATTGGCTATAGCTTCCAAGATCTTGAGACTAAATGGAAAGCACAAAGAGAGAATGGAATGTGATAAGAATAAACTGTATTCTTATCAATATGGTTCAATGATATGATATGATGTACAATGTATTAGAAATCCCTTTGTTATATAGCCAAAGTGAGACACAAAATGCCATAGGGTTATGACAAGTGTCTTAATCATATGACATGTGACAACTCATCACACTTACCTAGGTTCACATGTGTTACAAGTCAAAAGATAAGATAACAACTAATGACAACTAACACCTTCTAGAAAGATTCCTTTCTAGCACCTAAGTAAACTTAACATGTGCAAATAAGTCCCCTAGTAATGAATGAACTAGGGGTAAGTGCACCAAGATGGTTCCCAAAAAGGGGGCTTAAGTGGCCACTTTTTTTTTCTGAAATCAGGAAATGCTGACCTTGGACGTGAAATTGAGGATAGTTACACTCAAAATTTTGAGATGGAACAAAAACAAGGATAAAAGTGCTCTGAGTATACTTTCTAAACTACTAATTTATTTTTAAAATGGTTGAGATTAAGGGGTTCAACAAAGGGATGTACACAAATTGGTGTTGTTTTATTCAGAAAAACATAACATAGCAACTCTTGTACGACCTGAGCACGGTGACCTTTTTTTTAGTATTTTTAAAATCGCTTCAGTCAGAAGTTAGCTAATAGTATCTAGTTGGTGCACAATTTTTCTAATAATTTTTTAATGAATATTTGATTTTTTACTAATTTTTTAAGTGGGAACTTCCTAAAAAGTAGAATTTTGGCCGTGCTCCCACTACAAATTTTGGAAAGTAATAGATTTTTTTAAATTTTTATTTTTTAAAATTTGTAGAATGGAGTCTAGTTTCTAAAAATGTAATTTATTTAAAATTTTGATGAATGGTTAATTTATAACGAAAAAAAAACCAAACACTGCTTTTTGATAAAAAATAGACATACAAACAAAAGAAATTATGGATGAAAGCCCTCACATTGTCAGAAAGTGAAAAAAATTATATTGTTGGAAAGCTAAGAGAGAACTTAACATTACCCATGTGTTTGATTTCGTCGATATTGAACCAAATGCAATCCTGACGGTGAGCACGAACCCGATTAGGTGAAAAATTGTAGAATTTGCAAAAAACACGTCTCTGGTGGTTGGGAATGCCCTCCAAACCTTTGGGTTGGTATTCCAAGGCAAATACCAAAGCCAAGGCTCGAGGATTCCCAAAGCAAGATATAACGCGAGCGTGTTATTTACTACTTTTCATTTTTTCTTCTTCATGGAACATTTCTAACAATAAATAACGCGCTCGCGTTATTTATTCCTTTAGTTAAATGCCAAATTTTTGAATGTTTTTTCATATGTTTGTATGTATATGTATGCTGGTGTGTCATGTATGTATGCATGCATGTATCTATACCTATATGTATCTATTTATGCTTATGGGAGAGAGGGCGAGAGAGGGTGGGAGTGGGAGAGAGTGTGGGAGGGTGGCAGTGTGAGAGAGGGTGGGAGAGGGTGGTAGAGAGTGGTAGAGAGTG
>VDFB02067176.1:58786-204747 GCA_007258455.2 Sequoia sempervirens
CGTTCCTATCGCCGGAAAAGGTCCATGCGACTAATAGGTATTTCAAAATCAAAAAAGCAATGGAAAAAAAGCCCAAAATGTTTCCATTTTTTATATTTTCATTTTGGAGGTTGTTGGGGAGCGTGAAATGGAGTTGTAGGTGTTTGTAGGCGTTCGAAGACTGAATGAGAGCTGAGACTCTCCCTACCAAAATGCATTCAACAAGCGCAGGTGGCAAGCTAGCAGGTATGTATATCTGCCAGAAATATATGCAATTTTCTCCATTCTGTGTAGGAACTATGAAGAATTGAATGGCTATTCGTTGCAAAAATGGGTTTTCATTTACTAGAAAATAAAGGGTTTTCCTTGCATAAAGGGTTTTCATTTCAAATGCAGAGTTGTTTATCTATTTTTGTTTTGAGGGTTTTCATTTTTTTCCATTTTAATATTCTCACTATGAAGAATTGAGTGGCTATTCATTGGGAAGATGGGTTTCATTGATGGGAAAATATAGGGGTTTCCTTGTGAAAAGGGGTTTTCATTTGAAATGCTGAGTTGTTTTGTGTGTTTTTGTCTTGAAGGTTTTTTATTTTTTTCATTTTAATGTTCTAACTATGAAGAGAACAGCTATTCATTGTGAAGATGGGTTTTCATTGACGAGAAAATAAAGGGTTTTCCTTGTGAAAAGGGGTTTTTATTTGAAACGTAATGCGGGTTCTGTGTCGGCGGGTTTTCAAAATCATAATTTTGAATAGACAAAAAGCCCAAAATGTTGTCAGTTTTGACATTCTCATTTTGAAGGTTGTTGTTTCTAAATGGTTTTCAAACATTAAGTGGGTTTAGGGTTTTGTAAAACACAGTGTTTTGCATCCTACAATTTTACAAAACAGTATGAATGTCTTGAAAAGCTTTTGTTTTTTAAACTACAGGAATGTAATGATAGGCACCATTTTGTAAACACCCAATAAGGTATTTGGATTCAGTGTGTAGAGGGGTTTACAACATTGTGTGGGTTGGAGGTTTCATAAATCATGTTGTCACCTCACCTCCCACTATGTTTTCCAACCTGCAATCATACTGTGCATGTATATTTGGATCATATTAATAAATATGTATATTTGGATAAATGTAGAATGGTATTTCCCCTTTTCATATGATGGTAAAAAAATGCACTAAATAATTGCAGGTTGGAAAACACAATGTGGGATGTCAGTAGATGCTTTTATGAAACCCGCACAGAGATTCCAAACATCTCCTCATTTATTCAATTCAATGGAAGTTGACAAACTTCTCCCTTCTCCCAGTACAAGGGCCATGGTAGAAAATCCCAACTACCACTCTCTTATTCTTATGTAAAGCATTACCTTTCATATGTTAATTCCAACATTTTAAAAATATTAATATTTAAAATGAAACTATAATCTTGCATTTCCTTTTGAAGGGAAGCAAGTTGAGGAACACATGTATTGTGATGTTCATCTTTTTTTAACACTTTGAGCTTGCACATTTGTAGCCTTTTTTCCACTCTAGCAACCAATTCAATCAATGTATGGTGCTCATTTTTTTGATGTCTATTTTCAAAAAGAGAAAGATCATAGGACTTTAGGTGTAGGCAAGATTTCAAATGTGAAAGCCTCTTTTCCAATGCCAGCCATGTTACAATTTCTACTTCAATTCTTGCTAGCATGTTTTGATGAATAACACATTGAGAATCTACCTAAGACAATGCATGAAACAACCTTAACAATTCACCTCCTCACCTATGACTTCCACCACTAAGAAGACCACTTGGCTGAAAAATGTCCCCTTTGCAGCATCTGAATTGTTGCAAACTCATGCACTACAAAATACAAATTGCTTAGCTACTTCAATTTCATGTTCATATGCAACAAGAGATAGTGGTAGCCTTGCATTTCCATTGCTCACCAATTTGGTTGTTGATTGTTGAGTTATTGACAAAATGGTATGGGCTTGGATTTTGTTTAAATGGATAATCATTACTCCTCTATGTAGATGTCCTATTTGAAGTGAGAGCTTTCCTATATGTTCTATATCCACTAACGCATTTCACAAATTCCCTCCTCCACCAACCTCCAATGCAGCTATTGTTGTGGCATCTTTAACTTTTATAAGTTGTGCAACAACACCTTTGACTTTTGACATATCAAAATTATTTTCAAGACCATTATAGGTAAATTGAACATTTCCTAATCGAGACTCAAGGAGCCTGATATCATCGTTCAACTTGGGAACTACATCAAATTCTTGGAAAAGCTCATTTTTTAATGTCTCCATGCACCCTTCTTCATGGACAACACCTTCCATTGTTTCCTTTTTTTTCTCAAATTCCTATCTTTTAGATTGTATATTTCTCCTAACAGTGTTAATCTTCTCTTCTTTTAACCATGACAACTTCTTCTTGTGTTTTAATTCCTTTTCTAATTGGTTAATTTTAGTCTTTAGTTGTTTTTCTCCACTTTTAGCACTTCCAACTATTCCTTTTCCATCTACAAATTGATCATCAGTATGTTTTTCCTTGTCACCACTACTCTTACCTCTTAACACCCCCTTCTATTCCTTTTCATGATCTTCGAACTTCTTTTTCATATCTTTTTCTTCAAGCTTTAGATAAGTTGCTCCCTCATCATCCCTTAGGATAGCAACATCCCTTTCATGGATAGAATTTGGAATTTCTTTAATAATTTTATGTGCCTTTGTAGCTACTTTTAGGTGATTTTTTGAAGTGTCTTTATCATTAGACTATGCCAATGTTTCTTTTGACAAGCTCATTATAGAACTTGTTTACCTTTTCAGATAAGACTTTCATGCCTCCACCCAACTAATTCTCTTTTTTTGCACTTAGATCTAGTTTTATCCTTTTCCTTATCATCCATTTCCAATTGTATTTGTTCCATGGAATTGCTAACTTCAAGAATGCTTGACTTCATTTGTTCAACTCCACTTATAGCATCATCTCTCTCTTTCTTTCCTTGCACAAATTCATATGCAATACAAAACCTTTCGAGTTAATTCATTTATGCATTTCCATTTTCCCCTTGCACATACTGCACATGCTCCTTCCTTAACTTCTCATGAGAAAGAAGAACCTCTTCAATCAATTCATTATCTATCTCATTGACTTTGGTCTACTTCTTCCCAAATGTTTTTAGAGCAGATTATTTTTTCATTACATACTTTCTAGTACGTCCTCTTATTTTTTATTACTAGCATCTCATAGAATTATCATAACAATTTTTTTGGGATTTTTTCTGATTTGTTGCAAGCAAAGGGATAGAGTTTTGAATTTATTGAATAATTTTATGTACCTTTGCAACTTCTTTTTGCCCAACTTTGAGAGTGTATTTATGATTACATAATTCATATGTTTCAGATAATACTTTCATGTCTCCACCCAACTGATTCTCTTTTTCTGCACTTAAATTTGGTTTAACAACAGTAAGTGGGTTGTAGTTTTTGTAACAACCAATGTTTTCCAATATGTAGTTTTAGAAAACAATATTCATGTAACTAAGACCTTTTGTTTTCATAAATGCATTGCGATATTTATTTATTTTCTAAAGTAGTGAATGAAGCAGTATTTGCAAGTAAAAAATAGTAATACAATATAAAATTTGAAGTTGTTATCTTTCATTAAATATTAGTCTTTCAAAACAGTAATAAAAAATACAATTTGAAGCTATTATCTTTCATTGAACATTATTCTTTCAAAAGAGTAATATAAAATACAATCTGAAGTTGTTATCTTTCATTAAACATTAGTCTTTACAAACATCTGATGGATCCTAATCAGATTCTGTATTTTCATTTTTGGCCTAATTCGAATAGCAGGGGCATCCTAAGCTAAGATTTTGAATAAGCTTTTTATCTCTTCTAGCATTGGCACAAGGTGATCTATTAGTGTACGAAGGGAACGAAACACCCCCCGTATATCTTCTTCTACATGTGGCTCCACTACATGACCATGCAATTGCATTGCATGGTTGAAAAATCCAAGACCATCATCTTGTAGGCTACTGGTAAAAGCTGCTCTTACACACCTCACATCTGAGGATGATTGAAGCAAGGAATTTGTAAATATTCCATTGATGGGGTATACACCCTCATCAACATCATACATTTCCAATCCTTCATCCAGTTGTGTCGTATTTACCACAAAATTCCACACATACTTCACACATAGAATGTGGAGAAAATTTCAGCTTCTAAGTAGGTCCATAGAGTTAGAGAGGAAGCCACATGCTATGTCAGCCTTGGAATAGCGGAGTGCAGGTTCCATGGGCATCAGAAATCTATCGATCTTGAGAATTGTGTTCTCGATAGTCTCACAATTGAATTTAAAAGTACAATGCAGCCTGTCTATTGTGAACGAACTACCATTGTTTTCCTGAGTCACTGGGAAGTTAGGTGATGTTAATACTTATGTTCAGCATCTTCATTTGTATTGTCAAAAAAGCAAAAAAGCATCAATAATAGATAGATTTGCGGGCATGTAAAAAAATAAAATTTTCTCCTTGACTACTACTTCATCCACTACTTTAGAAAATAAATAAATATCACACACTTGTATTTATGAAAACAAAAGGTCAAGTAGTTACATTAATATTGTTTTCTAAAACTATAGATTGGCAAACACTAGGTGTTATAAAAACTACAACCCACTTACTCTTGTAAAACTATATCTAAGTGCAAAAAAAGAGAATCAGTTGGGTGGAGACATGAAAGTCTTATCTAAAACATATGAATTATGTGATCATAAATATACTTGTTACAAATAACTTGTTAAAAGAAACATATGAATTATGTAATCATAAATACACTCTCAATTTTGGGAAAAAGGTAGCTACAAAGGTACATAAAAGTACTCAATAAATTCAAAACTATATCCCTTTGCTTGCAACAAATCAAATAAAATCCCCAAAAAAAATGCTATGAGAATTCTATGAGATGCTAGTAATAAAAAATTAGAGGGTTTTTTCTGCTTTCCTACTATAAATGGCCCTATTGCCCCTACTACCTTCTTGTTAGCTCTATTCTGCCAAATTTTTGGCATGATTTCTCTACTATTAAACCTAATGTAAACCTCTTTTATTTTCAATAATATATTTTCAGTGGCTTTGCCACTTTTATTCAAAAAAAAAAAGAGGACATACTAGAAAGTATGTAATGAAAAGGAATATACTCTAAAAACACTTGGGAAGAAGCAAACCAAAGTGAATGAGATAGATAATGTATTGACTGAAGAGATTATTCCTACTCATTAGAAGTTGAGAAAGGAGCATGTGTCGTATGTGCAAGGGGGAAATGGCAATGTGAAATTAGATTAACTCAAAAGGATTTGTATTGCATATGAATTTGTGCAAGCAAAGAAAGAGAGAGATGATGTTATATAAGTGGAGTTGAAAAAATGAAGCCAAGCATTCTTGAAGTTGGAAATTCCATGGAAAAAATACAATTAGAAATGGATGATAAGGAAAAGGAAAAACTAGATCTAAGTACAGAAAAAGAGAATCAATTGGGTAGAGGCATGAAAGTCATATATGTAAAGGTAGACAAGTCCTGTAAAAAACTTTCCAAAAGAAACATCTGCATAGTCTAATGATAAAGACAAATTGTAAAAACTCAACTAAAAGCAACTGCAAAGGCACATAAAAGTATTAAATAAATTCCAAACTCTATCCAGGAAAGGGATGTTGATGTCCTAAGGGCTTATGAGGGAGCATCTTATCTAAAGCTTGAAGCAAAAGATATGAAAAAGAAGTTAGAAGATCATGAAAAGGAATAGCAAGGGGTGTTAAGAGGTAAGAGCGGTGGTGACGAGGAAAAAACTACTGATGATCAATTCGTAGATGGAAAAGAAATACTTGGAAGTGCTAAAATTTGAGAAAACAACCGAAGACTAAAATTAACCAATTAGAAAAAGAATTAAAACACAAGAAGAAGATGTCATGGATAAAAGAAGAGGAGCCTAACATTGTTCGGAGAGAGCTACAATCTAAAAGACAAGAATTTGAGAAAACAAAGATAGAAATGGAAGGTGTTTCCCATGAAGAAGGGTGCATGGAGACATTAGAAAATGAGTGTTTCCAAGAATCTGACGCAGTTCCCAAGCTGAAGGATGATATTAGGCTCCTCAAGCCTTGATTAGGAAATGATCAATTTACCTATAATGGTCTTGCAAATCATTTTTATAGGTCAAAAGTCAAAGGTTTTGTTGCACAACTTATAAAAGTTAAAGATGGCACAATAATAGATGCATTGGAGGTTGGTGGAGGAGGGAATTTGTGTAATGCGGTAGTGGATATGGAATAGATAGGAAAGCTCCCACTTCAAATAGGACATCTACATAGAGGAGTAATGATTATCCCTTTAAACAAAATCCAAGCCTATACCATTTCATCAACAACTCAATAATCAACAGCCAAATTGTCGAGCAATGGAAACACAAGGCTTCCACTATCTCATGTTTCATATGAAAATGAAATTGAAGTAGCTATGCAATGTGTATTTTGTAGTGCATGATTTTGTAGCAATTCAGATGTTGCAAAGTGGATATTTTTCAGCCGAGTGGTCTTCTTAGTGGTGGAATTCACAGGCGAGGAGGTGAATTGGTAAGACACCTTAATGCATTGTCTCAAGCAGAGTCTCAATGTGTTGTTCGTCAAAAAATTCTAGCAAGAATTGAAGTAGAAATTGCAACATGGTTGGAATTGGAAAAGAGGATTTCACATTTGAAATCTCGCCTACACCTGAAGTCCTATGATATTTCTCTTTTTGAAGATAGACATCACAAAAATTAGCTCCATACATTGACTAAATTGGTTGCTAAAGTGGAAAAAAGGATACTAATGTGCAAGCTTGAAGCATTAACAAATATGAACATCACAATACATCATGTGTTCCTCAACTTGTTTCCCTTCAAAAGGCAATACTAGATTATAGTTTCATTTTAAATATTAATATTTGCAAAATGTTGGAATTAACATATGAAAGGTAATGCTTTACATAAGAATAAGAGAGTGGTAGCTGGGATTTTCTATCATGGCCCTTGTACTAGGAGAAGGGAGAATTTTTTCAACTTATATCATATTGAATAAATAAGGAGATGTTTGGAATATGTGCAAGTTTCATAAAAGCATCTACTAGCATCCCATGCTGTGTTTTCCAACCTGCAATTATTCAGTGCATTTTTTTACCATCATATGACGAAATTGAAACCCAAAATTTAGTCCACCCAAGATTTGTTATAAATTTTGTAGGTGCCTTTCGGGTATGTGTAGGATTATCGTGGAAAAAATAGGCCCTTAAGTGGCAAAAAATTCAGAAAAATCAAAGTTAGGCAACTTGACGTAAAAATTTGAATAAGTTATCTATATTATTTCAAAAATATGTAAGAATAGAATCTATAGCAAATTGAATATAGTTTCTAAACTACTAGGTTTGTTTAAAAAAAAATCTATTTGGTGAGAATTTGAAATTTCAATGCAGTAGTACTTAAATTTCAGGGAAAAAATAAAAAGTAGGTGTTTGTCTAACCACCCTAACCACAATAAAATGATAATATTTTTTTATAAGATTTTAGATATAAGTAGAGGACTCATGTCCCAATGTGATGCACATTTTTTTATAATTTTTTCCCAAGTAAATAATTAATTATGATTTTTTTATTACAAATTTTAAAAAATATAAAAAACTCATATGTCTAACCATCTTAACTTGGTCAAAACTTCATGAAATTCATTTTTTCTTTTTTAATCCTATAGTATGCAAAGCATAGAATGTGGCGCATGTTTTGGATTCAAAAAATGTTATACCGTTTGAAAGCTATAGATGTTTTTCAATTAGCCTATCAATTAGGAATTTAGTCATAATTTGAATAGAAAATGAATAATAATTACTTGTTTAATTCAAAGTAAAGCATAATTTATATTGGTGGAAAGCTGAGAATCTCCTTTAAAAACCCTTTTCATTTCATCAATTTTGGGTAAAAAAAATGTCGTCAGCCACATACCCATCATATTGCCACTTTTTGGCCCATCATGATCCTGCACATACCCTTTCATTAAATTCTTAATGCCTAAAAAACACAAGATTTTTATTACAACCATACTGTCTACGTATAATTGGATGTTAGAAAACACTATGTGTTATACAACCTACAACCACATACTCTTGCATAACCCTCTACATGCAACAAACCAATTAGTTAGTCATCCCTCACCTGCATCTGGTTACTTTTATGTATCCCTCACACTGCAACTCCACCTCAAACTCTACACCCTTGAGCATTCAACAAGAATTGAGAAGTGAGTCGCAACCCACTGTGTTTTCCAACCTACAACTATTATGTGCATTTTTTGTTCCAAACGTATGGAGATATTCAAATTCAATGTTTACTCAAACTAAGGGTTGTTATAAAATATGAAGGTGAACTTCAATACATTGTTTTGTTATAGTATACAGAACAGAAAGTGCTCATTGAACACGAATTGAGAAGTGAGTTGCAACCCACTATGTTTTCCAACCTGCAACTATTTTGTGCTTTTTCTATTCCAAACATATGAAGATATTGAAATGGAATGTTTTCTCAAACTAAGGGTTGTTATAAAATATGAAGGTGAACTTCAATACATTTTTATAGTGTACAAAACAATGATAACTTTAAGAAACCCCCCTCAAAAAAAGATGTAAAATCCTAGTGAATCTTTCATTTTTTTAGGAAAAAATATTAATTTCTATTAGCGAATCTTTCCCTTTTTTTGAAAAAAATATTAATTTTATTGGCGACTTTTTTTACGTCACTAAACTTTTGTAGAAAATTTTGGCTAGTATTGAAAAATAATAGGAAAATGTATTAGTTATGATGACGAATCTATCCAATCTAAAAATAATTCTCATGGAAAAGTAGGGGCCCGAGGGTGGAAATTATCAATGGGTTGAAGGGGTAGACTATAATATTTACTTCCCACCATTATTGTAAAATAGATATAATGGCCCTCATTGTGTTTTGTAAGGTAAAATGTACCCATGATCTGTAATTCAAATAGGGCTCAAAATTTCTTTTAGATCATTGATCTAATGACCCTTGTTTTAATCTATAGGGAAAAATTTACCCACAATCTATAATGCTCATGAGACCCAAAATTGTGGGACCCATGAGTATTATAGATCATGGATACATTTTACCTCATGGAATACAAAAAGGGCCATTAGATTATATTATAAATCAACAATGGAAATTAAATATTAGAAATATGGTCCTAAAACAACTAATAATTATGATATACTATTGGAAAATTAATATAGATTTCTACTATAATTTATTAAATCTAGGTGAATCTGATCTAATCATGTATCGAATATTGTGGTGAATTTTTGAGTTAATTTTTTTAATAAAATAAATTATTTGGCGATTTAAATAATACTATAATAAAATTTTATAAAAATGTGGTGATTCAAGTCATGTTGTAGCCCAAACTATTAGCCAATTTTGGATTCCCAAATTTTAACTATTAGCCAATTGGCAAATATTAGCCACTAAAAAAATCACTATTATAGAACATAAAGTGCTCATTGCAGCAAGTCGTTTCACTGCCATACAGATTATTTTTGTTTGTGCATTTATCAAACATCTAAAGATATCATTGAAGACCATACTTGATTAGAATGTATATATGCTTGGAGGTGTGTATGATCTTCTGTGTGTGAATGTGTATTCAAGATCTAAATCTTAATCAAGCAAGAAAAACCATAAACCTACCTGAAACCATGGATCAAGATGAGCCTAATATATCCTCCATCTTCCATCTCATACCTCAAGATCTTTTTGAATTTCTCCTTTCCAACAACTTTAACAATCATATAAAATCCATGATCATGTGTCTCGTAAGTAGATTCCCAGAGATCCTAAACACCATCCAAGGCACCATTGAAACTTATACCCAAGTCATGTCACTCTCCATGTCATCCTTTTCCTCCATTTTCATCCTTTTCCTCCATTGACAAGGGAAACCAAAATGTCTTCCATGTTCAACCAACACCCATCCATCCTATTTCACCAAAGGAACACCAAAATTCACCCTCAAAGGAATACAAGAATCGATGCAAAATCGCATTTCACAAAATGCTAGTCCTAGTCTTCTAGTTCCATCCACTTTCACCTTGACATCCATCCCATGTTTATCCACCTCATCCATTTCATGTTTTTACACCTTTATAGAATTTGTACAAAGTCAGGCATGTCACTCACTTGACCTCATTGATACAAAGTATGAAATCATAGATACCCCTTTATGTGAAGATCAAAGTACTCCCTCTCATGATCCCAGACTATCTCATGATTCCATTCCATGTCATGACACCATACCATCTCATGATCCAAGTATCTCAACTCCATACCATAATCCTAGTCCATAAATTCATTCAATAAAGCTTTCCATCCATTGAATAAATTCAATACCCCCAAGGTATAAGCATTTCCCTCACATCACATGATAATCCTAATCTTTCACAAGATCCCATTCATGAACCACAAACATATAAGCTTGGTTCATCCACCTTTATAAAATTTGGTTTTCTCCTACAATACCACATGCCTTCATGAGAAAGGTTTACTTGAACACCCTAATAAAAACACATCTAAATTCTTATGGCCTTGGCTACATACCTCCTTCTCAAGACGTTGGTAGCTCTTTCAAACCCAAAAGGCCTCCCTTTAGATCAATACTTCCACCTCCTCCATAATCTTTACCATCTATTGTTGGACCCTATCCATCAACCCTTCCATCCATCTTGGGCCCATATGTTCCTAATGCATGTCCTTAAGTGCCCTTTCAAGAACAACAAAGGCACATACCCTTGAATTCCTTCCAAAACCTTCCACTTAAAAATCCTCTTTTTTCATATAATCCCTCTATGTCCTCTCCAATCAATTGGGATACCAAACAAGAAATGCATAAATCGAAGAATCCACAAAAACCTAATTATCATCATGTCTCACTTAAAACACATGCCAAAATAAAGAAAAATATGCTCTAAAATCGAAAGAAAAACATTTCCAAGAAAATGCAAAAGCCAATTAAGAAAAAATTAAAAGGCTATAAAGAAAAATAAAAAGTGAAAACAATGTGGGTTCCAAAGAAAGCAAAAGAATCCATGCATTCAAATAAAAATCCAAATTGGTATCCCAACTTGATAATCCAAAAGACTTCATTATTCCACCATCATCCAATCCTCCATCTAAGTATATTCCATCTCATAAGCCAATCAAAAGTCTTTCCTCATCCTCAAAATCCATTTTGGGTCCTTTTATGCCCAAGTTTATTATCCCAACCCTATCTCAACCCTTCAACTTTCACCACCCTTCACGGTGTGTGCCAATGTTGTTCTTTCCCACCTTCCCTCATAATGATTCCATTCCATAATTTCATCTAACCTTCATCCTCATTCCATACTTTTAATCCAATCCTTTGCATTAATCCCTAACCCCCTTCTACCTACCCTTATCCATTCCATTATCTTTACCAATTTTCCTACAATCATCTTTGAGTGTGAACATGTTAGCCATGGTCTATCAAAAACATTTAGTCAATGGGGTACTATCTTCCACAAAGAGACACTTGAGTCCTCTATTCGTATACATACACCTTCATTAGCTTCCATTTCCATGAGCTTCCATTTCCATGACCATTCATATACATTCGTATCCACTAGCTTTCGCATCTATCCATATACCCTTGCTTGTAGACTTGGGGCAAGACTTTTCCATTCGTATGATACATTATTAATTATCCTATTTTCACTTAGCCATCATATTCCTTCATTTATATTCCATGCATCCACTTTATCCATCCACCTTCCTTTGATATTGAATAAAGTATTGGGGAAAAATGACAAGAACAAGTATCTAATGCATGCTTTATACCATGTGTGCCTTCCATCCTCCATATCACTTGTCCTCCATCTCATGTTTCCTTTCATATCCATTTATCTTCCATACCCATGTCATGTCGTTATCACTTGTCAGACTTTTCCCTTGTCATACCTTTTAGCATGGGGCATGCTATTACTTTGACATGTGATCTTTGGAGTCCTCCATAGGTCCTATATTTATACTTTGTATAAGACCAAATATTTTGGGTTCCCTTGTCATTGGTTCCCTCCACCCATAGCATTCCATATCTTGATCCATATATCTTCATCCTCCATCTAGGGTGTATCCTTACCTGTCCTTTCATTAAACCATATCATTGATCCATGTCCATCCATATCTCCTTTGGTTTTCAGATTGAATAACGAATAAGATCTTGTTTATCATTATCATTTAAATTTTTATTTAGCAATGTGTTATCATTATTATAAACTTTTTAACATTCTAAAACATTGGGCTTTAGTGAGTCACAACCCACTATGTTTTCCATCCTGCAACTATTATGTGCTTTGGTCCTTATCATATGCATTAGCATTTGCATTTTTCGTTATCATGATCTTGCATATTTATCATTATCATTTTGCATGCATGACAGTTTGTTCTTTATCTTGTCTTTTCTCTTTTCTTTATCATTATCCTTATCTTTTTATATCTTTTCTTTTCTTGTCACATTTTGAGGAAGTTTGAGGATCTCTACACCTTGTTGTGTACGAAGGAGAGTGAGGAGTGGGGAATAGTCTTTCTTGTGTGTGTATCGAGTCAGTCTATCAAATGATTATTACAAAAGGCATAACCAATAACAAAGAGGGATTAATTCCACTCTATGATGAAATAAATGATCACTTCATAGCCTTTCCATTCCATTCGTTTCCATATCTAGCCTTTCATATCCTTTCCTCCCATGTCAAACACATTTCATAAGCCATTTATATGCTTTGCTTGCATCTAATCAATGTGTTGCATTCCTTTCTTATTTGCATCCACCTGGGTCATTCATATTTCTAAATCTTGCATATCATTTTCTAGCTACAACTCAAAAAGGATCACTTCATAGTCTCTCCATATCCATCCTTTCATATCCTTTCCTCCCATTTCGAATACATTTCATAAGCCATTTATATGCTTTTCTTGCATCTAATCAATGCATCACATTCCTTTCTTCTTTGCATCCACCTAGGTCATTCATATTTCTAAATATTGCATATGATTTTCTA
This sequence comes from Sequoia sempervirens, assembly GCA_007258455.2. Lineage (NCBI taxonomy): Eukaryota > Viridiplantae > Streptophyta > Pinopsida > Cupressales > Cupressaceae > Sequoia > Sequoia sempervirens. The sequence goes on from VDFB02067176.1 coordinate 71,927, forward strand.
TCTACAACTTGAACATACCTTCATCTATCATATCAAGATTGACACCATATCATATCAAGATCAAGATCAAGGCAATATCAAGGTTATGTAATCAAAGTATGAGGGAAACAACCATATCAAGAGTTACAAAAGTGTTTACAATTGGTGTTTACAGATCTCAAGTGTTAACATGTTCATACATAAGTCTAAAATATGTGTCTTCTTGCTTGAAAAGTGTTACAAAAGTGTTCTTAGTTGTTGTGACTCACAAAAGTATGAGTTACAATGTTTTTTTTTAGGAAAAGGGCATATAGCCAATCTATTATATTATATTTAAATGTAGTTACATCACAAGTGCACCTCAAAATTTGTTGGGAATTACAATACAATAACCTTCTCTAGTAACTCAAAAATAAACATATGCATTGTTTAAATAGATAAAACCATGTAGACTCATATACACTGCCACCTTACATTTGATATATATGCTTACAAAATGATAGCAAAAAACCAAGTGCTTGCATCTTACCAGTTGCCACCTCCAAGACCACCTACAGATACATTTTCACCCTACCCATGACTACCATTACCACCTCCAATTGAATTTTCATCATGTCCTTGTGGCACGCTTTGATTACTAGGAAATTCCTAAGAATTTGCTATAAAATTCATGTCTAGTAACAAAGGAATAACATTATTACCCTGAGGAGACCTCAATTCTGCTACTTGGAGAGGAGGAAAGGATGGATGCCTCACTACTGCTAGTTGGGGACGCTTATGAGATAGTAAAAAATAAATTGCATGATTTTTTGTGCTTAAATTTCCTTATAGTTTCACCACCTATGTCAAAGTGGTAGTGACTGAGCTCCTTGTAGAGATAGCTGGAAGAGTTTTCCTAAAAAGATAGTTTCATTGCATTAGAAATGGAATCATAATACACCTTATGCAAATATTGTTTTGGAAAGATTCCCCCAACATAACTTTTCCCCAGCCATAAGTCATATTCTTGAACACTCCTAAGCAAAGCATCATCTTGCAAAAAAGCCTCCTGGAAAACTTTGTTAACAATCACCTGCAAAGAGTGAAAGTTTTGAAGCACATCCGTTATATTTGAAATAAATATTGAAACCAAATTGGATGGGAAAATTATCCTTTGTGTCTCATGATGCAAAATTTCCTTGCCAATTATAGTCTTTACAGTTCTCAACACTGACAGGCATTCAACATGAAAAATATGAACCAATTGCTCCTTCTCTAGGCACCCTAAAAATGGCCTTTCCCACCTCAGAACAAGGAAATGAGCCTTGTAGTTTCTCGGCTAGTACTCCATGAAGCTAATGCAAACCCAAAGACCAAAACGAAATAGGGAAAAGAAAGCCCAACCCACAATGCAAATACCACAGCCTGCATGACAATGAATGTTGGAAATATGGAATCTTGCAACATGATCATGAAGTGTATATAGATTGATCTAGCTTTTCCTATGTTATCATTGATGTCAACATGGTGACAACAATACGGGAAGCTTATTTGGTATATCAGAAGCTAATCTCTACCGGAAGTGTTCTTTACTGATAAACCTATGTGTTGGTTTTTGAGTCTGGAATTCGCCTCAAGAAAAGATATGACTCTAAAATCTTGACCATGTTATCATGACTCATTTAGAAAGCTATATCCAGGATCTTGAGAATTTTGGTGACGAGAGCAAAAAGTTATCATTGATAGAGTTTAACTTTGTACTCTATAGTCGCTTCACTGCTCAGCATATCAGTGTGGGAGACTCTGCATTTTCTTAATAATAACAATCTAATGTTTGGGTTCTAATGGTAGTTTCTTTGATGTTAATGTGATGAGAAACTGAAGTAATATCGGATCTTGAAGGTGTTTGCTTTGAGAAGTGTATGTTGGTTTGGAGTTTTTGTGTTTAGGTCCTAGTCTTGGCTGACCTAACATATGACATGCATTAAGAAGGATAGATATACTTTGCAGATGTTTTCTATAGATCTACGCTGACTTGATATGATGCACTACATGGATAAAAATGTTTTAAATCATATATAGTGCCAACAAGAGTGTTTTTGATTATTTTTTTCATCTAATTAGGCCGACGTAATTAATGAATGAGATATACTTAAATATATATGTAAGACTCTTTGAAGGTGAAAGTGTGTGTGGTGTGAGGAGAAAAAGAGTAAAGATGTGAATATGGGAAGGAGAAGGAAGAGAGGTTTGGTGAAGTGCGAAGAGGATTAAGGGATGTTTGAATATGCAAGCCTAAATGATTTACCAATTGAGGATCAGAACACATTTTTTGAGCGACTGCTTTGAGAATTGGTACTTCTTATTTAGAGCTTCATTGGAACTGAACCCTACACACAGAAGGTGTACTCCATCAGGTCATACTCTTGGCAGTGAGCCATAAATTTTGCATCTTGGTGGTTATCCATCTTTTGTATTCAGGTTGTGAGCCTTTCAAGGACAGTGAGTCATGGCAATGAGCCATGTAATATACTATATCCGGATATAATATATTGTGAGATAATCCTCACCGAGGTTTTTCCTATTTTGGGTTTTCCACGTAAAAATCTTGGTGTTCATGTGTGATGATGCATTTTCTTGTTTCCATGTTCTCTCTTGTTGATTCAATCAGATATGTGATGATATTTAGATGGATTCTATTTGAATAGTTTTATGGAATATTGATTCACCCCCCCCCTCTCAGTATTTTGGATATTCAACAATTGGTATCAGAGCCTGGTTCCTATGAAGAAGCCTAACAGCTTGAGGAAGGTTCCAAAATTTGAATATAAGAATTTTTTCCTCTGGAAGTTATCTCTGCTATTCATTCAAAAGAAAATGAAGATCTGAAGAATAAGTTGAAGGAAGCGAATGATTCTATCAAGAATTTGAGGAGAAGATATGAAGAATCATGTGATCAATTGAGAAGGGAACATGATGATATCACCAGTATGCTACAACAATTGGAAGAAAATAAAAGGATTGAAGACTGACAGAAAGTTGAAATTCAAGAAAAGATGGATGAATGTGTCAAGCTCAAGCAAGAAATAGAAATTTTGAGATCATATTTGGGAAAGGAAAAAATATCTGAGGACAAATTCAAGGTAAGCTCTACAATGCTTGATGAGTTGATTATTTCTCAGAGACTTGCAATGGATAAAAGAGGTTTAAGGTTTGAAGAAGGGCAGAGTTCAAAAATGAAGCAACCTCCTGATAAGAAGACTCAGTGCAAAGATGGAAAAATCAAGGACTTAAGAAGCTATCCCAAAAGGATTCTCATCAGACATCCTAATGCCCAAAGGTAATTATCTTTTAATGATGTTTATTATTCCTGCAACAAATTTGGACATAGGGAAAAGAACTGCAAAAGTAGAATGAATGATACTTTATCATTCTCTGGAAAATGTTTTAAGTGCAAGAAGTTTGGTCACAAGGCTAATCAGTGTGAATATTTTTTGAATAAAAGAAAGTGTGGAAAGAAGAATGTTGTTTGTCATGAATATAGTAATTTGAAACAATCAGTTAGAAATTGTAGAAATAGAAGGATAAAAAATATCCATCTGGCAAAGAGGCATGAACAAATTATAGATCTGGAAGACATAAGAAAAGAAATGAAAAGAATCTGGAGAAATGAAGGATAATTCAAGCAAGTTAAATCAGAAGCATCAGTTTTATTTGTGTCGTCCTCTGGTGCAGATAAACCTGTCAAATTTTGAGTCAGGCAATGCCTAAGGGTGAGTAATTATCAGAAAATTTAATAAACCCCTCATTGATACTCATTGTCACATCATGACAGAAGTATATTTAATATGGTAACGAATTCAAGGAATTTTTCAAATGCATGTGTGAAGAATGAAGTTTGTAGAATTTGAAAGGATGGAAGCACACATGAATTTGGGGTGATATACCTGCAATTTGGAGCATTTATTGTAAAATCATTCAGAATGAAAGAAATAAATTTAGAAGTATCAAGGAAACTTCATTCAAAAGGAATTTATGAATATGGAGAAGCATGCAAAGGAAGTTTGAAGAAACCAGAGCAATTCAAGTTTTAGGATTTGGTAAAGAAAGAAGAAATCAAAGTGGATTCAAAGCGTGCTTTGGAAGCTGGACATCTAATCATGTTCTTTGTTATCAATTACAAAGGTATTCTCTTGAACAATATTTTGATTTTATGCAATGGATAATTCAAAGGTTGTAGATATTTTGGATAAATCACAAGTCAAATTGAAGAAATATTTTATAAAAAAAAATCGGAAGAATCTGTTGGCACATTCTCTAGAATTCCTCCTAGAGTGTTACCCAATGAATATATATATGCATACGTTTATATTAGAATTGAGGAAATGTCACCGGTTCGGTTAAGTATCTTATGGAAGAATGAGTTGGAAGAAAATCATGATGCATACAAAGTCTTAGTTGAGAATAATTTGGATGTATGGAGAAAAGCCCCTCTGTTTGAATTTGACAAGAAATATATTCGAATAATTTTGAGCAAGATTCATGATGAATCAATGTGGATTGATGAAGCTCACTTGATAACAAAAGATGGAATAAGAGATATAACTGGTTTGTGTTCCTTCGGACCAGTTCCTAGACGAAATTCTATGAGTGAACAAGAGATAATTGAGATAACTGGTGCGACTCTCGAAGGTAAAGAACTTGTTTTAATAAAAATTGAGGATCCGGTCATTAGGTATGATGTGACGGTTATTAGTCACAAAGTTTGTTTACCAAGCAATGACCACACAATTTCTACTACTACTATTTACACTGCTATTGATATAGTTAGAAGCGGTATGGATTGTGACCTGTGTGAGCTACTTCGAATGAATCTTTTGAAGAACTTGAATGAAATCAAAAAGAGCAAGAAAAATATATTCTAGTATGGAACTTTGATTGTCTGCTTACTCTTTTACTTCATGAAATTGGTAGGATAGAATGGACAAATGCAGAACCTATTGCTCATCAGATCAGGAATTTCATGATAAACCTTGGTGGTTTAGATGCTCAAGAGACTGCTCTTTCTACATTCTTTGGAACATTTCAAATGAGGGTGAACAAAAGAACAAGAATTCCAGAAAATGTGATTGAGAAGTACTTCAAAAATATTAATTTCCTAGTTTCTATATATTTTTATTATATGGAAGAAATTAAGTCCAGAGTGGTGTGGATATCTGAACTAGATTATGAAGTGATTGAGGCTGAGATCGATCATTATGCAAAAATCCTCTTAGACAACCCCAAGAATCCCAATGAAGAGGAAATTTCTATAGCCTTCGGCAGTGCAACCGGAATAGGGAGGAAGAGAAAAGGTGTTGATATCAAACAAGAAGTCACAGAAGAAAGTGAATCAGAGAGATCTCAACATGAGCATGAAAGTATAAACATTCAAGGAGATTTAAAATAATTGTAGAAGGTAATCCTCAGTGCTAACTTTGACTCATCTATATCAGTTGTGGAAAATCTTAGAAGCATGATTAACTCTTTGAAAGCATATATCTTTGGACTATAAGTACAAACTGGAATTAGGTATGCAAAAGAAAATTTAGAAGATATCAAGAAGAAATGTGCAGATGCACATTGTAGAGTGGTGAAGGAATTGAAGGGTGTACAAGTTTGTGAGAAAGAAGCACAGGAATTACTTTTTTTTTGCTTGAATTGGTCTAACAGTACACTAAATATAAGAGATGAGATAAGGAAGAGTGAAACTTAGATGAGTAGTCAAGCAGAAATGTACAACTTGGCAGATGATAGAGATAATTAGATATTGTCCTACATTTTGTAGCTTCAGGACAAATTATTTTCTTTGCGAGATCAAAGAACCAAAGTAATTAAGTAGTTTGTGGAACTCATAGATATGGTAAAACTCAGGAATATTCCTACATCCAGTGCTCTTGATAGTATTGGTAATCTATCAGAAGTTAATCTCAGTCCCAATACTTTGGTAGACAATATAGAGCCTTTGAATAAGCTTGTACTATACAAGACTCTTGTAAGTGTGAAAGAAGCATGGGAAGAAGGCAAAGCTTCATGGAAGGATAGCTTGAAGAATCTCAAAGGTTCCTCTTCTTCAGGTTAATACATTCCTTTTTTGTACATAACATTCTTCTGGTCAATTTTTGATGCATATACATATTCCAGACCCGTATACATCCTTTTCCATTGATGTCAAAGGGGGAGAGATAGACAGATAGATAGAGGAAAAACATTTTTTTTTTAAATGAATTGTATTGAAAGGGGGAGTATTCAGTTGCCTTTTATTGCTATAAAAATGTGTTTGATATACATGTTACCATCAATTCCAAAGGGGGGGATTGTTGGAAATATGGATTCTTGCAACATGAGCATGAAGTGTATATAGATTGATCTAGTTGTTCTTGTGTTGTCATTGATGTCAACATGGTGACAACAGTATGAGAAGCTTATTTGGTATACTGGAAGCTAATCTCTACCGGAAGTGTTCTTTACTGATAAACCAGTGCGTTGGTTTTTGAGTCCATAATTCACCAAAAGAAAAGATATGACTTTGAACTCTCTTAATCATGTTATCATGACTCATTCAGATAGCTATATCCAATATCTTAAGAAGTTTTATGACAAGAGAAAAAATTTATCATTGACAAAAGTTTAACTATGTACTCTACAATTATTTCATTGCTCAGCATATCAGTGTGGGAGACTCCGCATTTTCTTAAGAAGAACATTCTAATGCTACGGTTCTAACGGTAGTCTCTTTGATGTTAATGTGATGAGAAACTAAAGTAATATTGGATTTGGAAGGTGTTTTCTTTGAGAAGTGTATGTTGGTTTGGAGTTTTTTTGTTTAGGTCCTAGTCTTGGCCGACCTAACATATGACATGCATTAAGAAGGCTAGATATACTTTGCAGATGCTTTCTATAGATCTATTCCAACTTGATATGATGCACTACATGGATAAAAATGTTTTAAATCATATATGGTACTGAAAAGATTGTTTTTTATTATTTTGTTTTCATCTAATTAGGTCAACCTAATTGATGAATGAGATATACTTGCATATATATGTAAGACTATTTGAAGGTGAAAGTGTGTGTGGTGTGAGGAGAAAAAGAGTAAAGGTGTGAATATGGGAAGGAGAAGGAAGAGAGGTGTGGTGAAGTGTGAAGAGGATTGAGGGATGTTTGAATATGCGTGCCTAAATGATTTATCAATTGAGAATTAGAACAGATTTGTTGAGCGACTGTTGTGAGAAGTACTTATTTAGAGCTCTATTGGAACTGAACCTTGCACACAGAAGGTTTACTCCATCAGTTCATACTCTTGGCAGTGAGCCATAACTTTTGTATCTTGGTAGTTAGCCATCTTTTGTATTCAGATTGTGAGCCTTTCAAGGACAGTGAGTCCTAGCAGTGAGTCATGTATACTGTATCTGGATATAATATATTGTGAGCTAATCCTCTCCATGGTTTTTCCCATTTTGGGTTTTTCACATAAAAATCCTAGTGTTCATGTGTGATGATGCATTTTCTTGTTTCCATGTTCTTTCTTGTTGATTCAATCAGATATGTGATGATGTTTAGATGGATTCTAATTGAATGGTTTTATGGAATATTGATTCACCCCCCCCCTCTCATTATTCTAGATATTCAACAAAAGAACACTTGACCACACAATCCCAAGCATAAGAGAGCATATAGGTAGTATTTTTGACTAAGTTACAAGGTTGAAAATTAGGCCAACCTCCTTTGCATGCCAAAGAAGCTTCCTTGTTTGAATTAGTCTCTTCAGCTCCTTAAAATGTGCTCTAGTTGGTGATGAGGCTTCTAGATTTGTGGAAGAAGTTGAATTTCCCCTAGATGCTCGTAAATTTCACTTAAAAATCTCAAACTGCTCATTGATGTCCCAACTGCTACCAAACTACCTTGAATATTCCATAATCCCCTCCTACATGCTTTCTAGATGCTCTTATCATTATTTTTTCAAATTGTTGGCACATGGTAATGGAGCATTTTTCCTATCTTTCTCTTCCATATGCCATAGAGAAATCCTTATATTTATGATCATTCTTCATTTGTTAGCTATAGGTTGCTACCCAAACCTTCATAGAAGATTTGTTGATTGTGATTATGTCTATAGAACACTTTTAAAAATTATCATCCCTCGTTCAAGGTCTTAGGGCTGACATATAAGTCATCTCTTGTCACTGTCAAGACACCTTAATTTCCACCAATAGTGACTATCTACCTTGTCTATTAGAAGGTTAGCAATTGTATTCTTGACATGATTAACACCTTCACAACTTATTGGTCATTGAGTTTAAGATTCTACCATATTTTGGTATTTCCTTGAACTATCTTCAAATCTGAGGCATGACTACAACCCTTTGTGGAATTCCATCAAGCAATCCACATGCATTGTGTATACTTCAACATTTTGCATACATGTCTACCAAGGCACTTGTAAATGCAACCTTTAATAAAATTCCATTTTATATAATGTGTTGATGGATGTTCATGCCCTTTTTGCTATCATATGTCTATGTCTTATGACTGCTCATTCCCATTTCATTTTCCCTAAGGTTGTCTATCCTATAATAAACCTCTCTATATGCTTCATGACACTGTCCTTCTCAAAACCATTGTTTCATCTTTGTGTTGCAGTATTCCTCTATCTCCTTCTTTATATTGTTTCATTTCACTCTTGAACATTGGCATACCTATTCATTCATACCATTGTATCATATCAAGTCTTTGCATTGCTTCTTATTTGGCTTTCAACACTGCCCATGACATGTTATCTTTGATATTTGAATGATTATCCTTGATCATGGTGGTTATCCTTTTGGAATGACTGTCCCATGCTTACATTTAATCTGCTCCTTTTTTGTCCTTAAGAATGGTGAATGTCGTGTTGATTTTGAGAGCCAACCATTATGATTTTGTTGTCTCTTAACTATTCTTTGAAAAACTCACCTAATGCCTTCTTAAACTCTACCCTAGCTTCCTTTGTAGGGACTTTCAACATCATTATTTGACTACTACTACTTTTATTATAGAAAGACTATTCTTTCAACAGTCATATGACACCAATATCATAGGTCTGACTTTCCATTTTCATACTCTGATATTGCATAGTAATTTACTCTTTTCATCTCATTAACCATTCACCTTTGATGATGAATAGTGATTTTCATGATTGTCCTTAAGGTTGTTACTCCATCAAGCATTTGTTTTCATTATGTTCACCTTCAGGATAATATTGTCCTTAACTTTATTGTCTAATAACCTTTTGTTCTTTTTACTGCCATAATAAATTTCATTGATAGGACTACCATAGGAAGCAAGGCATGTCCTCTTTTCATGGTTTTCATCATAAGGGACTATCATAGATTGTCAAAGGTTTCCTTTTATAACTTTTTCCTTTTTGTCCTTATGATGACTATTCATTGCATACCACTGTCATAGGTCTACTCTACCTTCTACTTCACCATAGGTCTTGGCTACTTCATGAATTTATCACTATCCACGATTGATTCATGCCCCTTCTCATATACTAGATTGTTGTTATAACCATCTCTTTGTAATATATTGAAGCAATCATTGGTTTTCAGTTTGTGTATCTTCATATGCTTGTCCAGGAGTCTTAATCTTAGTAATATAGGCTTCTCCTTTTTCGCTTTTAACCTTCAAAGCTTCGGAAATTTCCCATTATCATGATGACTACTCTATGCTTGAGTGTCATAAAATTTCCTTTTAAGGGGTACTTGATTGAGTTCATGTGATTGAATTTTTGGACTATCATTAATAGGTTTACTATGTTCAATATTTTACTCTCATTTCTCTAATTTTCTAGCACCTTGACTATCATTTCACTTAGGGACTGTCATAGTACCACTTTATTTAATGTCAACCTATCAAATAAATAAAGTTGTAAAGAGTGAATCCAACACTCATTATTATCTCTATTTGTACAATCACCTTAATTATAACTTCTAGCTTATAGTAATGCTAGAAGTGTGACTATAGTTGATTAATACTCCATAAAAGTTGTGTATACTATGTCAGGAACCTACTCCTTTAATCGAAAAACATCTACAACCATTATTCTTCCTAGGATTTGTAATGCTTTTTTATGTACTTGCACATAGAGTAGTACCACAATCTTCGGTAAAAGGGCTATTGGGTCACTTTTAGCTTCAATTTGATATGTAAGAGCCTTTCCATAAGAATGCAAAACTGTTCTTTCAATGAATTCACTACCATTTGTCATTTTGAAACTATTGGTTTTTATTCATGATGGTTATCTTTTATCATGTACCATCAAAAGACAACCAAAAGAAATGTAGTCTCATGGTGATGGAATTCCATGACAATCCATATAGAAGCAAGGCAGCAATATGAATTTTCATGGAATTCCATCACCACAAGACCACATTTCTTTGAGGCATTTTATCAAATAGTTCATTGTCTTGTCTATGCTATTGCTTATTGTTATGCTTTGATATATTTTTTCCAAGAATATGTAGCTTGTTCAAAACCACCTATTTTAGGATTTTAGCCATAGCAAAAAGGTAGTGAACTGTTTGATAAAATTCTTTGGCAGACATGTATGAAAAATTTGGTAGCATAGACAAGGTAGTGAACTGTTTGATAAAATGCCTCAAAGAAATGTGGTCTCATGGTGATGGAATGCCATGACAATCCATATAGTAGCTCAAGGCAGCAATATGGATTTTCATTGCATTCCATCACCATGAGACCACATTTCTTTAAGGTATTTTATCAAACAGTTCACTGCCTTGTCTATGCTATTGCTTACTATTATGCTTTGATAGATTATTTCCAAGAATCTGTAGCTTGTTCAAAAGCACCTATTTTAGGATTTTAGCCATGGCAACAAGGCAATGAATTGTTTGATAAAATGCTTTGGTAGACATGTATGAAAAATGTGGAAGCATAGACAAGGTAGTGAATTGTTTGATAAAATTCTTCAAAGAAATGTGGTCTCATGGTGATGGAATGCCATGACAATCCATATAGCAGCAAGGCAACAATATGGATTTTTATGGCGTTCCATCACAAAGACCACATGTCTTTGAGGCATTTTATCAAATAGTTTAGTACCTTGTCTATGCTATTTTTTACTATTATACTTTGAATAGATTTTTCCAAGCATCCATAGCTTGTTCAAAAGCACATGTTTTAGGCTTTTAGCCATAGCAACAAGGCAGTGAACTGTTTGATAAAATGCCTCAAAGAAATGTGGTCTCATGGTGATGGAATGCCATGTGACAATCCATATTTTTTCCTTGTTATATGGATTTTCATGGCATTCCATCACCATGAGACCACATTTCTTTGAGGAATTTTATCAAACAGTTCACTGCCTTGTGTATGCTACCACATTTTTCATACATGTCTACCAAAGTATTTTATGAAACAGGTCATTGCCTTGCTTCTATGGATAAAAGCCTAAAATAGGTTCTTTTGAACAAGCTATGAATGTGTTGTGCCTATAGCACACATGCCCCGTTTGGACCGGGGACCCCCTCTTTCTTGTCGCCTTTGTCGGGTCATTTTTGTTTTTGCCTTGTTTTGTGTGCCCCTATTTCTAAGCTTAAGTTGGTCAGATACATTAAATTCACCAAAATCCTCATTGACCAAAATCACCTACCCAAAATTTTGCTAAGTCTCTTGCCTTTGTAGATGTGGACTTACGGGTTTCCCTTAGCCTTTCGTTGTCGCGTCCATCTAGCCTCATGGACCCGCATTTGCGGGTCGCCCTTTGTGGAACAATGATATCCTTATGATGCTATCCAGCAGCCAAACCATGGCATCTGCCCACATGGCGGGACCCGCAACATCCTTTGATGCCTGGGTCTTCACTCAACGATCTCGCCAACTTGGGTTTCCGCAGCCCCACCAATTGAATTGCCTCCATACCTACATTAAATGTGCACCATTAATGTCAAAATTCCTATAAATAGAAGTGTCAAGGCTATCATTTTTACCCTATACTTTTGAAATTTGAAGAGAGGAAAACGGAGATCTCCCACCAGCACATGATTCCGTAGAAAATTTAAATCGGTTTTCTTTAGATTCTTCTATGATTTCAAGGTAAGTTCATGATTACTTAGTGTTGGGTGTTTTAAAATGTTTATTTTTATAGCTAGGGTTTTGGAAATGACTAAAAATATTTGTAAATCAAACATCGAACCCTTTTCTATCTTCGGCCCCACGCAAGAAACTTGCCTCCAGCATTCAAAATCTCTGAGCAATGGTCAAAACTGCATCCCCGCATCCATGTGGAGCCCCGCTCTCCTTACGTTGTTCACCATGCGACGGATAAGTCCTTGAAGCCCACATCATCACCCTCACCGTCCTTAATAAAGTTTAAGAATCTTGAAGAAATAGTTAAGTTAATAGCCCTTTGTGAGAATCCCCATGTGGGATTCCACCTATGGAAAGTTTTCATTTGATCATCATTGATTAGCAGCCGATCCCTAGCACCTTTTTGTAGTGCAGGCTCCGCTTGCATTATCGTAGTGAAGAAACCAAACCCAACACTCAAGAAAATATGCTAAGTCCAAACTTTATTGTGGGTCATTGTGTGTGGCTCATTGTCCTCTGACTGTCATTGTTTAACAGAGAAATCACCTCATCCTCCCGCAGTGCAAACTCCGCGCCCTTCATTGCCTTCTCTGACTTCAAGCTCTGTTGAACCAAAATCCCAATTCAAAATTCCTTGCAGATGAACCTCTGCAGGTGGTCGTCTATGGATCGCTGCTAAGTCATCACCGCTAGCTTACAACCAAATGCATGTGACCTCCCACACTATGAACCCCGTAGAGGGTCTTTCGCCTTTGTCAAAATCTGAGGACTGTTGGAGTAAAACTCAAGTCTACAGGATCACTACAAGCCCGCCTGTGCGGACCACCATCTACGGACCGCCATCCCCTCATTGTTGTTCCTTAACAACAAGCATTTAACTATGACCTAACAGTTTACCTCCACAGTCTCGAAATCAATGAAACTCTAAGGCACAACTCACCATGTCCAAAGTACCCATGGGTTTTGCAATGCGAAACTCTACATGCGGATCGCCACCTACCGAATGCCACTACTTAACGGTTGAGCCTAAATGTCTTTCCACCCCACGGCGCCTGCATGTCCCAAACCTACAAAAGCATCAAGGCCTAATCTATCGACGCCAGGTACCTTGTGGCCTATTTCCACACGTGCCTAATCATTATGTAGGAGATTGGTCTGCCAAACATACAATGCAGAAATCTCACTGCGGGTGGCCACCTATAAGATTCTACAACCCCAACACTGCCCTGCTCCTAGTTGCTCCTAACAACTTTCACCCAAGGGAAACCTGCACCCCTGGGCCTGCATTTGCATAAATGATCTAGATGAGCTCCCAAAAGTAAAAGATAATGAATTTTATGATCTTTTAAGAATGTATAAAGGGATCTAACCTTGGATTTGCAAAATTTAACTAATATTTTCCTAGTTATATGTAAAAACACTTACTGCACTCCATGTGTGTAGGATTTATGGAACCGGCTAAGGGAACATCAGGGAAGCTCATTGAGAAAGCCAATAAAGGAAAGAATCCCGCTTGAATGCCAAGGGGGAAAGAGGAAAAAGAACAAATGAAGTATCAACTCCATGGGGTGGAGTGCACCTCCAAGCTTGCCTCCACTTGGGACATAGTGTATGATACAGACTTGGGACACATGAATATTGATGAATTCAAGCAAAGGGTGATGGTTAACCCTACTATAGAGGATGCCCGAAGAATCAAGCAAAGTGGCCTTGCAAAGGAAATCGGCTTCCCTCCTGCACTGATTGCCCCTAAATTGGTCATGGCTTATTGGGAGTGCTATCACTCCAACAGGAAAATCATTGATAAGGATGGAAGAGTACTGGCGGACCTGTATGCCAAGTCTATTGGCAAAACATTCGGCATCCCAACGTTCAACACAATGGAAGAGGTAGAAAAGGAATTTGTCGAAGGCATGTGGAAACAAGACCCTCTAGCATGAAAAAGAACAATCAACCAACATTGGTTGAAGGATAAGAGGGACAGTGCCAACAAGGTACCCTAGAAACTATTCAGGAGTGATTTCTTTGAAGAGTACCATGATCTAGTTACACTTCTTAGCAGAGTAATGGGCCTGCCAATGGTTTCCTTCTTCAAAGAATGGATGTTCTACTTCATAGAGGAGATCATCTAAGGTGAGGCCAAGTTCCATTGGGCCAAGATGATCAGCGACAACATGCACAATCATCTCATGGTCTTAAAGAAAACCTCTCAATTTTATATGACCTCATATCTAGTCTACCTCCTTGTAGAGAAATTCCCGTATAAAGGACTCTTATGTGCAAGCCCACTGGGGACAAAGAAAGGAGAGCTTAAATTTTATGATTGCTATCCTCAGCTACAATACAAAAATTTTAAGGAGTACAAGAGAGTAAATGATTCCTTCATTGGGCACGTAATCAGACTCCTAGGAGGAGATTTTGAGAGGAGGGTGTCGCACAGTGTGAAGGACTTCATAAAGGGATTCGAGTATTTTTTCATCCAGTTCCCAAAATTTACTTACATCAAAGTTGAAGGGTGCTCGGGAAGACCCTACCGGTTACCGTGCTATCCCAATGATCGAATAATCTTGTTGGAAGTCTCTCGGAAGCTACAAATTGCCCACACATTGTTGAGTAACAAGCATCAAGTTGGGATTCCTTATACCCTGACCTTCATACAAGGAATGTATTCCTTTCCTACCACCCAATGTGTTGAGTACTAAGACAGGGAGCTAGCAGAGTACAACTTGGACCCCCACACAAACCAAGGAAGGGTGGATCCTCATGGAAAAATGAAGAAATGGGTTGGGAGGAAATATTCCCGCTGGCCCCACATTGAGGATTTCTAGTCCAATTGCAATGATGATAAGGAGGTGTGAATTAGGAACTATATGAAGATGAAAGCCCAGTTTGTGAAGTCGGTAAATCTATTCCCCATGCCTAATCAAATAGTGGAGGAAGATGATAATATTGTTGATGATAGATACCATGCAGTGGCTGACCTGCCCCTACCTATCATTGATTGGAATGAAGAAGAGGTCACTAACCTCAACATACTCAACCGGCCTATTGAAAATAGAACAAGACAGTGGGTAGACGCACAAATTTCCCAACTCAAGGAGCAGGGCACCGATTTGACATATGGCGAGCTCGAGGATGAGCTTGAAAGTGAAATTGACAGTGTCACACCTACTGACTCATCAGAAGAAGCTCCCAAGTCCCCACCAACCACAAGATCTAAAAAGAGAAAGGATGCACCTAAGTGTAAGCCTAAACAAGAGTTTTATTCCAAAAAGCCAACTGAGGGGCAATCATCCAAAAGAGCAAAAAGAACGGGGGAGTTCATGCTCAAGATGCCTGCCATCCAAGAGGAGGAATGTCATGAAGAAGAAGTCGAGAAGTCGCGCTCACCACCTGTCACATCCAATCCCACTATTGCTGCCACTATTGCTACTCCATCTTTTGCTCCTTAGGCTTTTCCCATTTTTTCTCCACCTTTTGTGGACATCTCTATTCACCTCACCTCTGCCTTGTTGATTGACCCAAGAAAAGCACTTGACTCCTCTTCCACTACTTCCCTGTTATCATCTTCCTCGCTCTCGCCTCCATTTCCCACATTCTCTACTCTATCACCATCTATGCCTTCAATTTCTATGCCACCACCCATCCTGCCACAAGCTTTCACGACCTATATGTAGAAAATTCCCATTGAACTCTCTGAAGTAATCCTTGACCCCAAGGTTTGGGCTCTAATGGCCCAAATTGTTGTTGCCTTCTTCCTCTTCCACCTACCGAGCCGCAAAAAATGGAGGCCACAATGCAAATCTCATAAGAGATGGAAAGATGCCACATAGAGCAACATAAGGAGGCTACAAAGGAGATAGTTGATGAGCCCGAAGATTCTAATCAGGATGATTATTTTGAGCACCCAAAAGGTGGACTAAATATAAACTTGGATAAAGTGGATTCGAATGAGGAGAGGTCCCAGACTTCTAGAGAGGATGTTGAAGCTCTAGATGAGTGTTATGTGATAGAAACATCAAATCAAGAGCCAGATGAAGAGCCATCCCAGCAATACAAGGATTCAAGTGAAGAAGCTAACCATGAGAAACACCGCTTGCAGAAGGAAAAATAGATACCGACACAGATGTGGAGATACTTGATGAGCCTCCACTAATTGGCCAAGACAAGGGCCTGGTCCAGGAAGAAGAGGTACCTTCAGAAAGGGAGGAAGAAAAAGAGAGACAAGAAGAGAAGGTTTCCCAAGAAAGGGGCTCTAAGCCTGGGCACGGTGTTAAGATTGCATGGGAGGAAGAAAGGGTGCTCCAAGAAGAGAGCGTCATTGAAGAAAGCGTCACCAAAGAAAGTGTGGAAATCACTGGACCTGATGTTGAAGGGAGAGCCACAATTGAAAAGGAACCAAGTGAAGAAGAAAATCATGATGAATAATTTCCTAGTGACGAGGAGGATCGGCCTTGAAATGAGTAAGAAGATGAAGGTGATCATGAGTCACCCAAGGGTTAAACTAAGATTCCTGGCTGGTTGGAGCAGCAGTTGAAGAAGAAAGCTCTTGTGACCGTAGACCCAAAAGCGAGGCTAGAGGTAATCCTGGCCTGAGCACAAACAAGGACCAGAAAAGAGAAGAAACCCAAAATCATGTCACACATCACTGTGGATGCTTTTGGATCCTGAACGTTGTAGGTTGCCACTCCAGTAGCCAGTGGAGGTACAAGAACCATGTAAGGGAAAGAATACCATATATCCACTATCAACTTGGACCAAGCGACCCGCAAGCAGAAGATAGATGAGTTTCAAGGGTTTGTCTCCACTATCATCCAACAAATGAATAAGGATCAATCCACCAAGGAGGAATTGAAAGCACAAGTGGCAGACTTGACCGCCTATATCCAACAATGGACATCTATGGAACAAGAAGCTCATGTAGAATCATCTACACCCACTCTCCTCTCCAAGGAAGAGCTAAGTAAAATGGAGAAGATGAAAAACTGGACCAATTCCATGGCATATTGGTTCAACCAGGTAATATATAATGGTGACATGGGCATTCGCCATGCTGCCCGGACATTCAATAAATTTTTGAGTTTACAGAAGCAGATAGAGGACATGATAAAGACTTGTAATAACTACCCTGAGCTATGCAGGATCACTTATCCTAAGCTCAAGAGCGTCCTCAAGCTCTCTCGGGGAGTATGGGAAAAGGAGTTGGAATTGTCGGAAGATGATCATTGGCTCGTGGAAACATGGCAGTTGGGCCTAGATTACAGAAATAAGATCCTAGAGAAGGTCCTACATGAACTAGAGCTTGATCTTGAATGGGTTACAGAGCACCTGAATGACAGTGAAGATTACTTGAGAATGATGAAGGACTACGAAATGCCCTCTCTAGAGTTAGATCCTGAGAAAATCAAGTCATTCTTTCATAAGAAGATGGAGCAAGGGGTTGCAGACGCACTGTCACCGGATTTCATGGATTTTTCTGCAAGGTTATCAAGGTGCAAGGTTATCAAGGTGATACCCAAATGCACCAGGCACAGGGAGAAAATCACTAAGAGTTCCAAGAAGATAACCTTTCATATCCTTCAATCTGATCTCATGGAACAGGATAAACTCCAAGCTATGATTGAGAATTTCATGGAGTACGCTATTCTCCAGAAGAATGTTGGAAATCCAATTATAGATGATGAGTATTTGACAAAATAGTTGTGAAGGTTGGCAGTCACTTCAAGTCAAAACAACTACAATGTAAAGGAAACTAAAAGACAAAATATACTAAATGACAAAATAGGGAAAAGACAAAGGTCTATTTTTATATTGGTATATATTTGGGGGTAGGTGAAACCCTAATGTAAAATGAATCTAAGCCACACTATGGAAATGAATCTTGTCCATTCATTTTGCTTTTGGAAAACTATAAATAGGGGCATCCTCTCATTTTCAAAGAGAGAGATGAGTTGTTGTATAAAGGCATGTTGGAGAAAATTAATGAGAAAAGCATTGTTTGATGGTTTCTTGTGTTTTCTTCTCATGTGTGCATGTTTATTGTTCTTAGTTTTAAGTTACTTTATTTGTTAGTTCATGTTGTGCTTTAATGGTGAAGAATGCTATAGTGTTGATGTCTTCTTAGCTCATACTTTTTGTTGCTTATTGTTGATAAACTGTTGTGTAAAGTTAGTTTGAGCATCATTTCCATTGCTTCAATTAAGTTTAGTTATCATTCATGCTTCAATGGTGAATGAATGGTTTGAAAATATATAGACCTTAGAATATTGCACTATTTTCATGAGACTGTCGGTTGTCCTTGGTTAAGTGGAACTTAGTTTTAGGAAGTCTGTCCACTGTAGCATACTCCATTGTTACTGTTCAACATTAGTTGTAGGTCTAGGAATCTTCTAACCCCTTTTCCCTTTTGACCTTTCTTTAAAACTGAAGTGAAAACAAAGTTCCAACATCATTGTAAAGCCAAATCTGATGGTAAAGGAGGAGTTTTAGTATGTTGTCCTAAACTTGTAGCAGTTGTTCTTCATTTCCAGAATTTACAAAAAACTCCCTCTTGCAGACCCAATTCCCTCCTCGCTTAGTAACCATAAATGCCCTTTGTGATTACCAACAAATCACATCAACCAATTGAACTATTCCAAGATTAGCCATGACCTAACACCTGAGAGACCTTGGGGTGATTTCTAAAACTTAGTTGCAAAAATTACCTTTCAAGAGAGGTAGCATATTTGTATGCTACCTGTGTTGAGAAAGTGCAAAAACACCCATCAATAGGATGCTTGGAAAAAATCTATCAAAGCATAATAGTAAATATGGATTGTCATGGGATTCCAACACCATGGCTAAATAGTAAATATGGATTGTTGAAAAAATCTATCAATCAATGTAATTAGATTTCCACAATCCATATGAATTTGAATCTATTGCTTCTGGATTTGATTGTATGGACTCTTTTTTCATCAACGTTTCGGATCACACACAGTGAGCCATCATCAGGATGAAGAGTTGAAAAAGATGATGACAAATCTATCAAAGCATAATATTAAATATGGATTGTCATGGCATTTCAATACCATGGTCTTGGAAAGTCATGACAAGCCATAGAAAAGTGATAAAAATAGTTCATTACACAATTTATAGCTTTTCATGATATTCCAATCACCATGGTGTTGTAATGTCATGACAATCCATATTTACTATTATGCTTTGATAGTAAACACCCAATGTTTTCCAACAAGCATATACATGCACAATATGATTGCAAGTTGGAAAACACTGTGAGAGGTGAGTATATGTTTTCCAAAACACAGTGGCAAGCCAGAGATAAGCAATCATACATAGAAATAGTTCATTTCCTTATCTATGGCTTGTCATGGCATTCCAATAACCATGGTGTTGGAATGCCATGACAATCCATATTTACTATCATGCTTTGATAGTAAACACTCAATTTTTTCCAACAACCATATACATGCATAGTATGATTGCAAGTTGGAAAACACATTGTGAGGTGAGTATATGTCTTCCAAAACACCAGGGAAAGCCATAGATAATAAATCATACATAGAAATAGTTCATTGCCTTGTCTATGGCTTGTCATGGCATTCTAATCACCATGTTGTTGGAATGCCATGACAATCCATATTTAATATTATGATTTGATAGTAAACACCCAATGTTTTCCAACAAGCATATACATGCACAATATGATTGCAAGTTGGAAAACAAAGTGTGAGGTGAGTGTATGTCTCCCAAAGCACAGTGGCATGCCATAGATAAGCAATCATACTTAGAAATAGTTCATTTCCTTGTCTATGGCTTGTCATGGCATTCTAGTCACCATGTTGTTGGAATGCCATGACAATCCAGATTTACTATTATGCTTTGATAGTAAACACTCAATGTTTTCCAACAACCATATACATGCATAGTATGATTGCAAGTTGCAATACACGATGTGGGTGAGTATATGTCTACCAAAACATAGTGGCAATCCATGGATAAGCAATCATACACACAAGCAGTTCATTTCCTTGTCTATGGCTTGTCATGGCATTCTAATCACCATTAGACCACATTTCTTTGAGGCATTTTTCAAAAAGTTCACTACCATTTCTATATTGTTGCTTACTATTATGCTTAGTAATATGCTTTCATAGACAAGGCAGTGAACTGTTTGAAAAAATTCCTAAAACAAATGTGGTCTCATGGAATGCCATGACAAGCAAATGTCATTAGCAGTTGTAATTATCACTTTAGTATGAATGAATTAATATCTTTGAGAATAGTATTTGGTTGCATAGGTGGAGTTCCCTATAGTTGTGGGTATATTTTTAGAATATGTTGTTGATACATCTACTGAAGATGAAAATATATATCTACAAGCCAAACTACATTGCTTGTTAAATAAGGTGTTTCCCATTTTGTAACAAAATTTTGTTAGGGGTTCTCCATCTACAATTATCACTCTAATTATCATCATATATTTGCAATTATCACTCTATCTACAATTATTTTGGAAAAAATTGTGGGAGGTGAGTATATGTCTGCCAAAACATAATGGAAAGCCATAGATAAGCTTGATCATACATAGAAACAATTCATTTCCTTGTCTATGGCTTGGCATGGCATTCCAATCACCATGAGACCACATTTCTTTTGAGGCATTTTTTAAAATAGTTCACTGCCTTGTCTATGTTGTTTCTTACTATTATGCTTTCATCGAAAAAGGAATGAACTGTTTGAAAAAATACCTCAAACAAATGTGATCTCATGGAATTCCATGACAAACAAATATAATTGGCAGCTACAATTATCACTCTAGAATGAAGGAATTAATGTCTTTGAGAATAGTACTTGGTTGTGCAGGTGGAAATCCCTATAGTTGTGGGTATAGTTATTAGCTATGCAATGTTAAGTAAATGCATAACTATTGAGGTTGACTTTGTAAAAAAACTATATTGTAATTTAAATTTTTCCATCTATCTATTAGCATCTACTTATTAGTTATGCAATGTGAAGTAATGCTTTCAGTTTTAAAGATGTGTAACACAATGAAATGGAAAACACTAGGTGTTTATAAAACTTCAACCCACATCACAAAATACCCAAACCCTTGTGGTTTTTAAGCCTATATATGTATCTGTGCATTACAAATAGCAAGAACACCAATTTATTGCCATTATCAATATTAATGAATAGACTTGTTGAAAGTGGTGAAACATACAGTGTTAATGGTTCTTGGAAAACATTGGGTATTTATAAAACGATGCCTTTCATTACATTCCTAGGTCTAAATAACAAAATATTTTCAAAAAATTCATATTGTTTTGTAAAATTCTAAGATGCAAAACAATGGGTTTTACAAAACCTGCAACCCACTTAATGTTTGAAAACAGTTTACAAACAAAAACCCTCATAATGTTTTAAAATCACTAGGACAGAAATAGCAATATATGACTGAAAAAACTACTAAAAACTACTTATAAATGACTAAACATGGTCACATGACCATTAGTAGTTTATTGCCAATCATTTATAACATGTCCAAATTGATGACTAAACCATTTTTAGTCATTTATTGGTTGTTTTGATTGATCGATTTGGTAGTATATTTAGTCATTGATTTAGTGATTGATTGATGTAATTTGGTCACTTATTTAGTCATTTTTTATTCACTAATATGTTTAGTTGTTAATTTAGTCATTGATTGTTGTTAACTAGTCACTTATTTAGTCATTTTTATTCATTGATTTTCGTCCATTGGTAGTGTATTTAGTCATATTTATTCACTGTTCACTGATTTTTGTCAATTGGTAGTACATTTAGTCAATTTAATTATTAATTGATATCAATTATTAGTATATTTAGTCATTTTAATTGACCGATATTTGAGGATTTAAACATAAAACACATAAATAGACATCAATCATCAATTGCACACAATAAGACAGCTATTAAGAAGGAAAAATCACTAAGCCTTATTAAAAAAAAGGTGTTCTTACAGCTTGCACAAGTCTGGAATATCTATCTTGCTTGAAAAATGCTTAGAAATAGAGTATTACAATTTTTATTTTCAGTCACAAGATTGAAAATCTGAGTTTCAATGCACATAAATGATAAGAAATAAACTTCTCCCAAAAACTTTTGCAATGATGGAAATGCATGCTTGGAGCCCTTCAATGTGAGCACATGCCCCTTTCATCTCCTAAAACTTCTACAATGGGGGAAATCTTCCTAGAGCAAGTTGTAACATGTAGAATCCAAGAAGGAGAGTGTTGATTGTGTCCCATATATGAAGCTCTCTCCTTCAATACATTCAACAATAACCCTAGAATATTTCCTCCTTTGTATGCAACATGACATCTGATATGAGCAACAAAGTGTTTCCTTTTCTGCCATGAATGAAGTTGTGCCTCAATACAACCAACAAAATTACTATTAATCTCAATTCAAAAAGAATAAAAGTGCATTGTATATTGCAAGTTTACAAAAGTAAGTCCAAACACAACAGAAAGATAAATCAATTAAAAAATTGTAGGAGACAGATTACATCCACAAACATAGGAGAGCTATGCAAAATTGGAGAAATTGGCTTGGCAAATGAAGACAACAGGGTATTTCCAGATTCAATACTTTTACTTAATGTTGTGGAATAGAAGAAAAAAGAATCATTTATCTACCACCATAGTGAAAAGTTACGAATTGCATTTGGTTTGTTAAACATGGCCCCTGGTACAAGTATTAGAGTTGTTAAGAACCTTCGAGTATATTTTCATTTTCACACTGCATCTAAATTCATCTTGAAGATTGTTGCAAGAGAAATTGTTTTGAGAGATGTGAACCATTTCCATCATTTTAAATAGGGACAATGTTCTTGTGGAGAATATTGGTGATGCTAAATGAAACAATCTGAAAATTAGGCTTGCACTATAATAATGTGCACTACATCAAATATCTAGTAATAATGAAGGGACGTCCATCAAAGCATAATAACAAGCATTTTTGTCATATGTTGTAGTTACAAGTGCTCCACTAGACATACATGAAAATGTGGAAGCATAGAAAAGGCAAGCGAACTATTTCAAAAAATGCCTCAAAGAAATGTGATATCATGGAATGTCATGATTGAAGGATATGTTCAAAATGGGTTTTTCTGAAAATTCCTTAGAAAATTTTAAGAAAATGCAACCCGTGGGTATAAAGCCAACTCCTCAACCTTTGAAAGCATCCTTCCTGCCTGTGTGTGAATTGGATCTTTGGATGAGGATATGAACATCCATCAAAAGCATATTTGGAAGTGGATTTTTATCAGATATTGTAGTTGCAAGTTCCACTTTGGATCACCAAAGCCTTCACAAAACCTTCTACACAACCACCACAAAAATGCGCGGTTGTTTTTGGGCCTTCCCAGTGATGTGGGGAAATCTCCCCACATCACTGAGAAGGCCCAACAACAACCGTGTGGTGTTACAGTGGTTGTGCAGAAGGTTTTGTGAAGGCTTTGGTGATCCAAAGTGGAACTTGCAACTACAATATCTAATAAAAATCCACTTCCAAATATGCTTATGCCTTAATGAGAAATAATCACTCATATAATTGATTAGTTGGAAGAAAACTAGGAGATAGCATGAGTGCTCAGTTAGCAATAACAATTTTGAAAGCACCTTCCTTGAATACGAGTGCAATTTAGGAAGTTGGTTCAAACACAAACTTGTCTCAACAAACGGTACTTAAGCTTCCTTAGAAATGTGGTGAGTGCGCAATATTTTCCTCCAAGAGAGTATCAAGGATGACGGGCTATCATGGAGATATGTATCATCCATTTTTTTCTCCTTGTTGGCTACCATAGCAGTTTGTGTCTATGTATGTTTGTTATTCAAGGGACCCCCAAAAGTTAGTTCAATTCCACCATTTATGTGGGAAAACATTGGTTATGGTGCATATTAAAGCTAGGTTTCTTTGGCTGGGATGCTAGTTCTACATTTCATGTTGCAAGAAGTTGGATTCTATGGATATCAAGTCTCAAAATTCCACTCTCAAACTATGCCTTGTGACATTGAACATGCTACATCACATTACACATTCAAGTAGAGCAGATGACAATGTATTCCATTAGTAAATGAGGGGAGCCTTCTCATCAATGAATAAGCTATTGTAAAGAGCCCACAAATACTGATATGAGCTCTTGAGGAGTGACCTAGGAAGAATGACAGCAAGGTTTCCAACCTTTCAAGGTTCTTGTTGTGTCAATATTATCATAAATGTGTATTTTGAAACTGTGGCAAAAAAGATGTGTATATAATCATAAAGATTCCAATGGAAAATCCAAGGCTCCCTTAATAGCTTGCTCTTGTGTTGTATCATAACATTTTGAAGCAGCTTATGGTATTTTGCATAGGTGTAGATATTCTTTGTAAGGCTTAGTTTTGGGTGGGCACAAAAATTTCATGACATACCTTCTTCCTAATCATGGATAACCATTAGAAAGACACATTTGGGCTACAAAATATATGGCACACATACTCTCAGTCATTGCTTCTCTGGGTGGTATGGAATTAGGTGGATACCGTGGAATAGAGTACACTATATGCTATCTTATGTATCGGGGAAACTTGTGTCAAGATCTGAGCAGATAAATGATTCTTTTATTGTCAAAACATTATACCTTCCATTCTTAGTGTATCTACTATCATACCTCTCACTAACACTGTTATTTTATTGACACTGTTATCCTACTACATCTACCAAAGAGCTCCATTTGAAGGCTTCTTGACTACATATTATGCACAAAAAAACTCAACAAGTGCAACAAGATGTTTGCAAGACAAAATATGAATTCATTGAAACATTACTATCTAAGCAACATAATATCTTCAAATAAAGGAGCACTATAACTGTGACTGAGAAAAAATTGTGTAGGCATTGTTAGCACTAAAAAATGAGGAAGATAACACATTGAATTAGGTGACTAAGATCACTTAAAGGAATATTATTGTTAGAGAGTTGCAAACTATGAATTGTCCTCTATCCTATAGAACTAAGAAAGGAAGAACACTATCAAACAATGATTGAATCATAACAAACAGTCCAAAAAAAATGAAAGTTACTGTCAAATGGTAACAAAGATTTGTCCTCTAAGTCATTTGTACATGGTGATTGAGAACATAGTGAGTAAGAAGTAAAAGAGCACTGGATCATAGCATTGAAAAATGTTCATGAGTTATGCAATGAACTTCACTGTTCTTTTGATCACAAAGGAGATCAAGATAATAACCAACATACTAATGTGCACAGAGAATGTTCATGGAGGAGTGCAAACTTCTTTACAAACCAATTACCACAGTAGAGTTTGAGGTGAATTGCACTTGCTATTTTATGTTGATATGGATATGTTCTAACCTATAGTTAATTATTATAGCATAACAGATAGGATAAATAGTTGTTCATATACCATTAGTTCAAATTCAAAATTTCCATACCTTATTCTAGGAGAAAATCATAGGGGGAGTCTATACATAAGACACCATTGTTTCAAATTCAAAATTATTGGTTCTTTCACAATTGTTTGCTTCATTTATTTGATCTAAGACAGCCTACTATATAGAAGATGCTCTCAAAATTATAGTAAAATCCTTTATTCTGGGAAGATTGTTCAAAATATTCCCATCATAACAATGAACAAAAGCATCAGTCATTAACCTGAACTTTGCAAGAGTTTCATCAAATTATAATTTTCCACTCTTTTCCATTCTGAATTTTATTCCCAATTTCATCCATGAAGAACTTCCTTAGCATGTGGATCCTGTTGTTAGCAATAATTTTACCAGGTGTCGAGGATAGCTTTGAGTTTTTACCCAAGCAGCAATTGAAAAAATTCGGCCTTACTAGATACAATGTGTTGAAAACCTCTTTGAAGTTATTCTAGAAAAGAGTTCCTGAGAGTATAATGCATAGTTTTGAATTAACCTTTTTGCATGAATTCCATATCTTTGATCGATTATTTTGAGCTTTATGACCTTCATCAAGAACGAGTAGACTTATGCTCTCTAAAAGTAGTTTTCCAATATGCTTAGCCTCTTCATGAAGGCTCACATTTGTTTCACAAGTGAGTGGCATAGAAGAAAAAGTGTGCTTGTTATTAGCTACAATATTTTGTATACCTAACTTGTGAGACAAATGTGAGCCTTCCTAAAGAGGCTAAGCATATTGGAAAACTCCTTTGAGAGCCCCCAGGTATGCTCGTTCTTGATGAAGGTCATCAAGCTCAAAATATCCGATCAAAGATATGGAATTCATGCAAAAAGGTTAATTCAAAACTGTGCATTATACTCTCAAGAACTCTTTTCTAGAATAACTTCAAAGAGCTTTTCAACACATTGTATCTAGTAAGGTCGAATTTTCTCAGTTGTTTCTTGGGTAAAAACTCGAAGCTATTCTTGACACCTGGTAAAGTTATGGCTAATAGCAGGATCTACAAGCTGAGGAAGTTCTACATGGATGAAATTGGGAATAAAATTCAAAATGGAAAAGAGAGTGGAAAAGTTAAATTTGATGAAACTCTTGCAAAGTTTAGGTTAATGACTGATGTTTTTGTTCATTATTATGATGGGAAGATTCTAAATAGTCTTCCTGGGATAAAGGATTTTATTGTTATTTTGAGAGCATCTTATATACAGTAGGTTGTCTTAGATCACATAAATGAAGCAAACAATTATGAAAGAACCAACAATTTTGAATTTGAAACAATGGTGTCTTATGTATAGACTCCCCCTATGATTTGCTCCTAGAATAAGGTATAGCAATTTTGAATTAGAAATAATGGTATATGAACAACTATTTAGCCTATCTATTATACTACAACAATTAAATATAAGTTAGAACATATCCATATCAGCATAAAATAGCAAGTGCAATTCACATCAAACTCTGTTGTGGTAATTGCTTTGTAAGGAAGTTTGCACTCCTCCATGAACATTCTCTATGCACATAGCCAAACATTTAAATTTCTTAACCAAAGCTCCAAAAATGAGTATCTTGTCATTGCATGACTCCTACTTTTTCTCTGAGTATGATAGTACTTGAGCTTCTAGTGTTTCTAGACGAAACCTATAGCGGAAAAGTGTAGTACTTCTCCATCTAAAGGAACCATCTTCAAAGCTCTTCCCTGAAATGAGGGTTGAAAAAATTAGAAGAAAAGCAATACCATAATTCTAAAGTAATAATTTGTATCAAGCCAAATTTCAAAAAGTATAATTAAAAAGACAAATCCTTACAATTGGACCTCAAATTGGACCAAGAAAATTTATGATTTTATCTTTAGAATGTAGGAACTTTCTCTGTCATATATTTAGGACCTCAAATTGGATCTAAAATTGGACCAAAAGATTTATGATTTTATCTTTAGAATGTAGGAACTTTCTCTATCGAATATTCAAAGTGATCAAATGGGAATCCAAAGTACAATCAACTGACTCCTAAGATGTAATCAGGTGGAAACTAATGTTTCAATCCATCGACGTTTGTATTCCTATACTCAGGTTCTGCTTCTGAGTGAAAACACTCGAAAGTGTTTCACACCGGCTCAAGGTACTCTCCAACCTGGTTATGTCACTAATAGCAATCCAAGTTTTCCTAAACTATCCATACCCGAATGTTGCATCACAATCTATTCTTTATGCACATAAAAATGCCACATATTAACCCCTTCTAAATAAAACCTTTAACCATCATAAAACCATAATTAATAAACAATTTCAGTTTCACAAAGAATCTGATGTCATTTACTATTAAAAAAAAGGTATATAAATCACAAAAAATCCATGAAGCCTCTTAAATGTAGCTTAAAACAAGTTTACAGGATGGGTTTCAGCATAAGAAGCTTTCTACTATAGCTCTCAATGAATGTATTATAAGTAGAAAACAAAATTATTTACACTCGAAGTAATGCAATCAAACATTTATTCCAAAAGTATGTTAGGAGTTAACTAAAAACAAAATAATTTTTTGCTTGGTTTCTTTTATCAATATGCCACGTGGAAATGGAATAATCACTAAGAAACCCTAACAATAAAAAATGAAGTAAAGGTTCAAGAAAGGAAATTTTGATGTACTAATGTGTAATGGTGACGAAGGCACTTATATATGAGCATGACCTACATACAAATCTCTGCCATTGAATTGCCATCCATCCAAAGAGAAAATAAGCAATGTAAGGATTTGAGCAATATAAGTCCAAAGGTTTATGTTGTAATGGTAATGGAATCACCTTAAGAGCACAACCGAGGAACAAATTCTTGTGACTATAATTATGTGATCCATAACTCTATTGGTCATGTGGCACAGTTGTGCTATAACAAATATAGGATGCATTCATGTGTCACCCAAGTTTAATGTGGCTATGTTGTGATAGAAATTGAGGCAATCATATGAGCACAATTCATGTACAAATTATTGTCATCACAATTAGGTGTCAATTATCATTGGGTGCATTCAAGTTGACTCAAGTTTAACAAGTTACAATGTATTAATAGCATGATCCAAGAGTGATTACCTCTTGTTGCAATAAAGAGCATATAACTCTGGTTGATGTGCAGAGTGGTTGTGTTATATCAATTATGTAGTGCATTCAAGCACAACCCATGTTTAATAGGCTATTCTAGAGAGTGATCAAGATTTTCTAAACCTTATGAATGTTACTTTAAAGTGTACAACTTAAACTACAAACTAAGTTTGTTACATGAATGCAATCTTGGGTTACCACAAACTATAATAATGTGATCTGCTAATAACCATTATGGGAAGTATTAAAGCAAGACCCATGCTATCTAGGATACATTTCCCTTATCAGGTTTACATACCTTGATGATCAAACACAAGCTTCCCACACACTCTAGGATACAATCCAAGATCATACCACACTCTGTCAAGACAGCTAATTTTCTGACCCAAGATTTAAGGTTGTTTTTTAATTCCAACAGAAGCATTGGTAAGAGCATGACTAGGGTACAAACCCTAGGCCTCCATAGAAACATAAACCATAACTCTAGCAGATTAGTGAGGTTGTAATACCAGAAAGATTGAGACATTGTCCATTGTCAAAATAATTTTAACTTGACGACGAAAAAATACCCAATACCATTTTTTTAAATACCTATATAAAGAAAATGCCCAACGTCCTTTTTTTAAATACCAAGATATTCAATAACAAAGGGTTCACCGAACATCAATTTTTTTAATGCCCCAGAAAATGATAACAAAATCAAAATTTAGAAAATTATGTGTAATACCAGAAAAGGTTGAGACCTCATTTGTTTCTCAGAAAAAACATTATCTCGATAGTGAAAAATTTCCAATACCATTTTTCTTAAATACCCATTTCAAGTGAAAACCCAGCATCGAAACACCCAAACAGCCAATAAAAAGTACTGAGCATCAATTTTTAAACACACCCAGATATCCAGTAACAAAATAGCCAACATCATAAAATTCAAACAAGCAAATAGTACTTCACGAAAACACCCAACATCAAATTTTTCAAATACCCACTAGGCATAACATATACATCCAACTTTAAAAAAAAATAAAAATGGTTTGCTTACCTCTGAGACGATCCACAACAAAAAGCTCAAAATCCTCAAGACATACTTCCAAGTGGGGAGTTGTCTAATAGAAGGATAGATTTGGCCACATTCTAGACCTGTACTTTGAAGCACTATTGGAAGGAGATTCCTCCACTAGGAAAGCCCTTCGATTACTACTCAATATCTCCATCTTCAAAACCCTTCAACCATTGCTTGTTTTCCCAGACTATTTCTTCTAACTAAGCAATAGTTAAAAACTTTGGTAAAATGGTGGGCTTGATTATATCGTTTGATTTTTGTTACGCATTTATAATATATATATATATATATATTTGTATGCATAAGTGTCAGCTAAAGCCTAAATTGATGGCTAGGAATATTTTCTCTCAAAAAACAAAGTTTGATGCAAAAAATTAGTCATTTATAGCTGTGATTTTATCCAGTGATCAAATTAGTCATTTATAGCTGTGTTGCAAAAAATAAGTAAAATTTAGTCATTTTTAGTTATTGTGACTAAAATTTTGTCACATAGTCATTTATTTGCCAAATTCTACTAGTGAACCCTTTACAACTAACAACCCAAATGGTTAGAAACCCCTCACCTCACTTCAGATATTTTTTGTCTCCCCTTGCTCTCCAACATTTCACTTTCAACCTATTGAATCATCCAATGCCGACAACACACAGTGTTAATGGTTGTGGGAAAAAACTAGGTGTTTACAAAACAGTGCCTATCATTACATTCCTACAGTCTAAATAACAAAATCTTTTCAAGACATTCACACTGTTTTGTAAAATTCCAGGTTGCAGAACACTAGGTTTTTTGAAATCTACAACCCACTTAACGTTTGAAAAACCTTTACAAAAAGCAACCCACATAATATTTTAAAACCGTTTAGAAGTAACAACCCAATCAGTTACAAATGCATCACCTCACTTTTGTTCATTTTTCCTCTTCCCCACTTGCAACTCCACTCTCCAACCTTTCACTTTCAACCTGTAGAATGAAAAATCCCACTACAAATAGTGTTAATGGTTGTTGGAAAATAATGGGTGTTTATAAAATGGTTTGCATTTCATTACATTCCTACGGTCTTAATAATATTTTTTTTTAAGACATTCATATTGTTTTCTAAAATTCCAAGTTGCAAAACATTGAGATTTGTGAAACCTGCAACCCACAATGTTTTAAAAAACTTTAAAAACAACTCCCCCATTCAAATCCTTTAAGAGTAACAACCCAATTGGTTACAAACCCCTCACCTCAACTCGGTTGGTCATCTCCCCCACCTATAATGCCCCTTTGCTCTCCAACATTTCACTTTCAACCTACAGAATGAGAAAACCCAGAACATAGAGTGTTTTCCAAGAACAGTGCTCATTACAATTTAAAACGCATATCTTAATCACATCAGCGCCACTTCTTGCCCATAGTGAACGGATAGCTTCTCGTGCAAGGAAAAAACACCTACATAATTCAAAGTGACGGGACACACAAGCTAACACCTCTGTTAGCTCCTCACTTTCCTCATCATGACATTTCCTCCTGTCTGCCAATTCCATCACTTTTATCATCCATCTATCGAGCCCCTCGTGACGCCGTCTCATCATTTTATGTATGTTGTTATGTATTTTTTATGCATTTTTGCATGTACATAGGTGTGTTTTGTCCAGAGATTAGTCGTGTCCTAGGATCCATTGTTCTATCTGTATGCAATTTTTTATTCATTGCGCCTTTATTGAAATAGGGCTTGAGTAGACGCCAACACTCCACACACAAGTGTAGTTTCACCATTTCCTTATGCAAACAAACTCAAGTCCAGGGGAGGAGGGATAGAAAATTTGTAATTATTAGATGGAAGCATGTTAGGCTTAGAAAAAGAAACCCCAAGCTTGACTACCCAACAACTTCATTTTCTATTCAAAGAGACGATCATGCTTTCCATCCATTTTTTTTATCTTGTTCAGCTATTCATGAGTGTGTTTTTTTGTCTCTAGCTCAATTGGATAGTTTTTAATTGGATTCTCAAATCTTGTCCTACCTACATTTGGTAATTTTCATATTTATTATATTTTTTTATGTTAAAAGGTGCAGGACAATTGAGATGGGGGGCGAATCAATTGTCACTAGATTCAATCACAAAACTTCAAACACTTATCAACTTTACAGCCCAACTATTATGTTATTAAGTATGAACATGAAATACAGATAACAGAAAGCAAACTCAACACAATGAACACTAGATTTTACATGGAGAACCCGATAAGGGAAAAACCATGGTGAGGATTAACTCACAATATAAAGTGATAGCAAAATCGAATACAAGAGGTTCACTGCCCAGAATAGGACTCATTGTCCATATACAAAGGCTCACTTCCTACATAAAGGACTCACTGTCCAACAGGGAGGCTCACTGCCTACAGATACAAAAGATAACAGAAAGATCCACCATAGCAATTTACACACATCCATAGCCTTGATCAAAATATTGCAAAAACCTTCATCTCACTGCTTTCAGGAATTTAACACAATGAAGTATTGTTGCCTCAACTCACTTTCGCACAACTTTTCTCTTCACTTGTGGCTTACTTCGTTACTTTGCATCGTCTAATCCTTTGCATCTCGACTTGCATTTATACCATCTTCAACCTTAGAAACATTCTCCAAGGTCGGCCACATACGCTTCATTTCATAAATTCAAACTAGGTCGGCAACTCAACATTCCACGGTGGAAAAGAATGAGAGTGGACCAATTAAACACTTAACCAAGACCAAAAGCAACGTCTCATATCAACCACATGTTTCTTTAATTAAATTTTAAATTCTTCATATGAAGTGTAAACACCAGATCGGCCAAACCTATTAATGAAAACATAAATGAACATTGAAATACACACTTTCCAACAAGAAGATAACACGCAGATGACGTAACACACTTCATCATGCACGAGAACACATCTTAGATACTTCCAAATACATTTGCAGCAGGTGTAACAACCTTTGAACACATAACTCTTTCCAACAGTCCATCCAGACTATGCAATCCCACACAACAACTCTGAAGCTCATCTTCTAGAGCACCAAAAACTCAAACATCTCTGTCAAAACCTAAAATATGTAACCCATCATATTTTTCTTAATTTAAAATTCCTAACTTATACCTTTATTTACTTCAAAATAATTAACATTAAAATGAAACATATTTATTTGTGATTTCAAAATAATAAATTTAATTAAAAAGTGGTATATTGGTTTACTTCAAATAAATAAATTTAATCAAAATATATCCTATTCATTTATTACTTCAAAATAATAAACTTAGTTAAAATGAAGCATATCGGTATACTTCAATAAATAAATTTAATCAAAATATAACATTTGCATTTGTTAGCTTCAAACTAAATAAATTAAATAAAATGACATATTCATAACATTTGCAACATCTACTTCGTTGAATCATATTATATGATAATTGGATAGAGAGGTGCCTTTTAGATGTCAATTCACCTTGCGTGTTATGCGATCCTCTATTCTACGTCTTGAATGATATGTTGATTGATGATATTTTTGTACATACATCACTTGACTTCTTGAAGTTCCTTGTCTCATCTTTAATATTTCATGCTCATAGTGTTACAACATTAGCTTTAAAATTCAATAAGTATGTTTACTAAGGTTTCCATTCTTTCTAAGGGTTGAACTTATGCACAAGTTAATGGATTGAAAGTACAAGTTAACAAGAGCTAATTTGGAATTTTAACTATATACCAAGGTATTATCTTTTAAACTTATCTACTAACAACTTAAAATCATAAGACCTTAAATAAAAGTGAACAAAAATTGCATCTGGTACTTGCATATATCAATGTTGTATGAGCTGATGAGATAGTTTAAAACGGTTGAGGCAGTGTACCTAGTTCAAATATAAAATAACTTTTATAATGTCTAAGTATAATTATTTATTGAGTAGAAGTAATATATCATCCAAATATAATAGTGGTCTCATCATATTAAAGGGTAAAAAAGTTCAAATCTTTTATGTCATCATGAATTATAAATGAATAAGAATACATCGTCAATAATGTCAATCAAAAGGGCGTAATACCAATTTGTATACTAAACCATGTAATTAATATCAACTTATGATAAACTAGATCTATCCTAGTGAATAATAATCGGATAGTATTTATCCATTGTTAGCATTATCTACATTCGAATCACTTCATAACTTTTGATGAATCAAGAGTCTTAATCATCTATTGATTGTCAATAAGATAAGTATGCAATATTAAGTGAATATCATCTCGAAATATTAGAGAACTATCAATTACTGATGAATTACTATGTAAGGGATAAATAAATATCATTTGGAAGACTCTAATAAATGAACCTAACTACTATAGATTATTTAAAATGCAATACAGTATTCATATCACATATTCTTTTGTATTATTAAAACAAAGCAAAGTAAGATGAGTAATTAGATCATCTAAATCAATTCATAATATTAAATGTGCAGATTTGCAGCCTAAGGCAGCCTTAAAACAATCATAACTTTCATATCTCTAAACCAAAATTAAAACTTCAATATGATCGCTGCCTTAAAACAATCATAACTTTCGTATCTCTAAACCAAAATTAAAACTTCAATATGATCTGGAAAGGTGGAGAAACCAGTGATAAAACCCAGAAAATTTTTGACAAGCTTCTATAACATATGAGAGCAATTTTTTCTGCAACCTAGAAACTAGTTCTATCCAGCTTTTCAATGTTTCTTTCATGGAGCCATTATAATACATTGACCAGTATTCCTATTTCATAAGGCTTGAAATATGCTTACATTGGTCTGATTTTGCAGATTAGACATGGAAAAATAACGATCCAAAAGAAGGTAAGTTTATTTTTTTATAAGGAGGATTTAGATTGCACAAAACGAATAGAGCTGGTAGTTGAGAAATTTGGCCATTTTTTTTTGTTTTCAGGAAAACGGTAATATGTTCTTATAACTTTCTTATTTGGATGTTTTGAGTTGTGTTTGTCCTCTCAATTTTACTTGAGATTGTACTTGAGTCTATTTATTTTATTTTATTGTTTTTTGCTGATTTTCACAAGCTATTCATTTTCTGATGTGTTTCAGGAAAATCAGTAACCAAAATTGTTGTGCCTATAAGGCAACTTCAAACCACAAAGAAACTAACTCTCTTTCTGTATAGACATCACCCCCACATGGTGCCTTTGCTTAGCATCTATAATATTAAAAAAAAAAACAGTATGTCTGCAGTGGGCAGAAATATGGACAAAGTAATAATGATCCAATATTTTCTAAGCTGATCAAAACCACCCAAAGTTAAAATAAAAAGCAGTGGCTTGGATGTGTGTGCCTAGTCAAATATAAAAGTACAGAGACCTCCCTCCATCCTATTCTATATCATTTACCTTAGACTCAGCTGAAGATACAGAAAAATATCTACCACGCAATAATACAACTTAGATATAGAATATCATATTTTTTTTCACGGTTTTATGCCATCATACTGGCTCTTGTACTGTAAGGACCAACGTCTGGTGGCATAGACAAGGCGTGAGAACTGTTTTAAAATTGCTCTTAAGATATGGGGTTTCCTGGAATGCAACGATTGCAGAAAATATCTGGGTGAAGTTTTGGTGGCCAAGCAACACACAGAAGCAAGGCGAGGCTCGCAAACCATTTGGCCGAATACCTCTAAGGAGTGATATCTTGCGAATTTTATGAAGCTAGAAATGCACAAATTGAATCTATTGAAAAGGTTTCTAGAAACTTTCAAGCAACTGCAACAACATAAAACCCACCTGCACATTCAACTGATTATAGAGGCCACTAGTTTCACACACCCATTTAAACAAGGAAATTATCCTTTCACGGGATGTAAAATGCAATTCTTGACAGGGGGACTCATAGACCTAGCAAGTCTTCTATTTTCTATTTATTTGTAAGATTAGGTAGTTAAATCAAGGCAATGAAGATGCATTTGATTATTGGCATATCAACTGAATAAATCAAGAAACATACCGATTCCATAGTCCAACACCCAAGTTAATTAGTGTCAAGTCCTCCCCAAAGAGAATTGCATTTGTTCGTTTCTTCTTTTTACTTAAATATCCTCCTCCTCTGGCAATAATCAACAGAGTTTCTTCGAACTTGGCTTAATGAGGACTAGACTGAATCTTTTAGGGCTCCACATCACCCAACTATTCTCACTACCTAGTATCCAAGTTTTTATGCAGAGGTTGTTGCAAAGCTCCCTAAAAATCACCAGCAGAAGCAATAGAAACCCCAAATTCATAACTTCCCCAAATTTTCTTGCAGTCGGGTATCTATGTGGGTTCTCCCTGAACTTCCGGGCTCCCCCCGTAATATAACCCCCAAATCTCTTCCTCTTTTTTAAATTCTCCCTCATTCACATATTAACAGGCCTTCGAAAACTTTTTTTCCCCTAAAAATGCCCATTCAAATGTGAGAAAAACAAAAGCTTTTGAAACTTTCAGCAAATGCAATTGACAGGTGTAAAGTAATTTTTTTGCTAGAAGACATGACATGTGTGCAACATGTAAAAGCACAAGGAGGACTAGTGAAGCCAAGAAAATCTTTTAACCATTATCAATTATTGACATTCCCAAATGTTTCCTTTTATTAAGTATGTATTTAATTTACTCTAATTTACTAGGTCCAATCTTTTATCCCAAATTATTCTCCACCAATTTATTGTTGACATATTTTAAATAGCTCAAATAATCCCCTAGATTTAATATAATCCCCATTTAATAATTATAAAGGTAAGTATTCAAATTTTCTTTTAATATAAACTATTCACTTGTAAAATCAAACAATGGTATTGCTGTTATTATTTTTATTTTATTATATTATTATTTTAATTGGGACATGTATTAGTATTGTAGAATTAAAATTCTTAGCTATAGAAATCAACTATATAATCAAGACGAATTGAAATCAATTAAAAGACAATTAGTCATCTAACACATATTAATTTGTAATTCCTTAATACATCGAATATGAGTAAATTATTATGGATTCCTAAAATCAAACCGTAATAATAGGTTAAGTATTCATTCTATACCCAAATAAAGATCATTCAAACAAATTTATAATCAATAACCCGACAATCACTGACCCTGATAGGTAACTAACTATGTTCTAAATATGGTATAAATTTACGCATAGTCAATCATCTTACGTGGACATGATGAGGAGTGGTCCCACACTTAGTTTATTTTCTAATGATACTCAAATTCACCATACCAAAATAATCCTCAATTTAATTAACTATTTTAAACAAAACTACTAAGTACACCAATAAGCAAACTTACTCAAAAACCAAAGACGGCCGAACTGGAGGGACACTACAAGAATACACTAATCATATAACCATTTAAGCTATTGTTGATCTAGGTGCAAATATTTTGTAAGATACTTACATGATGTGCATAAATTTCCTTCATAAATATTTTATATATTGTTTACAATAAGTATTATCAAATTAGTTAGCACATCAAGTAAAACTCTTGGAGATATTTTAAGGTCAAGCTTGGAATAATAATCCTAGCACTATAAGAAAAAAGTAAGGTGTAGTGCAAATGGGTTCTTATAAAGTAAGCCAAAAAAAAAATATAAATTTAGATATGGTATATCTGTAAGACATTTAAACATTTTTTTCATAAGATTTAGTCAATGGTATTCTTAGAGGTTTTTACTTAACCATTGTATTGAGAATTAATATGGTATTGAAAAATGATGTTTTCACTTTAGGGTTTAAATATGTTCAATATTTTTAGGTTTCAGATTTATGCTTTCTAATATTGTGCATCATCATTTTTAAGATTCTTTCTATGGTGTTATTCCTATTAATTTCTATTTCATTGATATATATTTTTAGGCATATGTAGGATTTATAAATTATTGTGTTATCACTTTTGCTCACTATACTCACCCTTGTAAACCTTTTAGTGTTTTATCTTAGATCTATTTTGTTACCGATATTGTAATTTATAAAAAAATTACACATCATTCTTATACCTTTTTTCTTCTACATAATTAGGATTTAAGGCAACTTATAAATTTACGTATTTTTGTGAAACCTAGATCACCCACCCCTGCATAGATCTATATTAGTAAAATTTACATATGGGATTCCCATGATCATTTATCCCTGGTTTTTATTCATGCTTCAATAATTATTACGTTTCCTTATTATTTGGACACCCTCACAATAATCATCTATGATTCTCATATATCACATACTTACTATATTATTTTTAGTTATCCTTATAGTTGGTAGTGTGCTTTTTGAAATTCATGGGATGGTGGATGAATACAAATTTTAGAGACCTGGATTATAATAATATATCCTAGTTAGAATTTTACTCAATTTGTATAAGGGAGCATTACGAAATAGTTATATCCAAGCCAAATAATTTTTCTAATTGTAAGACATGCAACACCCTCACTACTTGAAAGGGATTGAAACATTAACCAAAGAACAAAAGAACATATTTGATTAGGAATTCATATTCCATAACAAACATATCATTTTTTCTTAATAAGTATTTACTACACAAATTTATATTCAAAGTGTTAGTTTTGAAAGTTCTAGCTCAACAAATCATAGAGAACATGTTTAAAATT
Organism: Sequoia sempervirens; assembly: GCA_007258455.2. Taxonomy (NCBI): domain Eukaryota; kingdom Viridiplantae; phylum Streptophyta; class Pinopsida; order Cupressales; family Cupressaceae; genus Sequoia; species Sequoia sempervirens. The sequence continues at coordinate 110,277 of VDFB02067176.1, forward strand.
GAAACCTATAGAATATCAACATAGGATGATGAACTTAAACTTATGATTGGAATATATTAGTTAAGAGGCCAACTGCTAAGACTAGGTATCTCTTCTTCAATTTAGTTTTTCTTAAGAATTTAATTTTTTCCATTATTCCATCAAGTCTCCATCATCACTCTATTAGGATATGGTGTTGTACACCATTGCATAAAATGATTTATTATAATGTTGTAATTAAATCATTATTTAGTTGCGATGCACCTAGGTGGTGTGGTTATTCACACTACGTAATTATTTGGGGGACCACTTGATGTTGTATTGTGACATTGTATTATTATTTAATGTGTGGGAGACATGCGATATTAATTTAATATTGGGGAAATATTAAATAAAGTGAAAATTTAGTACCCAATATTAAATAAGGGGTTAGTGGTTTTGTATTCACATGGATTTGTGGTACATGGTTTTATCTTACCACTAGTTGTATTTGTGTGAGCTTGTATTTATAAAATCAAACACATGTTTAGTGGTTAAGGTTGGTTGAGTGGTTTGGTTATCATTATTGAGTCTTTCTTAGGAGTGCATATGTGAAGCATGGCATGGGATGTGTGGATTCATGCTTGGACACATAAGGATGCATTAGAGGGCTTGATGCTTCAAAGGTGTTCATTGCAACTCTTGTATGGATTTATTGTTGAATAATATGATGGAGTATGGATGCTTTTGGAGGCTGTGTTTTTCCCTCATGACGATTTTCCCAAGGTAGATCTTGTGTCATGTTTGATGGGTATGTTGTCTATTTTGTTGCATATGGATTCTGAGTATTTATTTGCTTAAATCTCTTTTGGGTTATGTGGAAATTTTCATTATATGGTTGCAAGTTTCCTTACAAGTGGTATTACAGTTTCATGGTTGAAGATTTTTATAACCCTAGGTTGAGAAAATATTGGTTAAGTTTGAATCTATGCATTGCATGAGAGAATAAAAGGCATGGAAAGATATGAGGGTTTTGTAGGTTTTTTATTGCAGATCTAAGGGTTTTGGGTTTGCTATTATAATGGGTTGTTTGCAAATTTGGGGTGTGAAAAATATTTGGTGAAAAGGGTTTCTTGGTTGTGTATTCAAATGAGGGTTTTGTGGGGGAAATTTTGTAAATGACCTCCTAAGACAAAAAAGACCTCATGGTTGGATTTATGTTGGCCAAGAGATGAAGATTGATATAAAATTTGACATATTTCTATTACTGTGAAAAAAATACAAAAAAAATTAGCCCGACCCCCCTTTTTTGGCCGTACGGACGTCAATTTTGTATGTAGAAAATTAAAGATTAAATAATATATTATCATCCTATTGGCATTATTTTTACCTGTAAAAGTTAAAAATCAAAAAAAATGAAAAATGAAAAAATGACGATAGAATAAAACTTTAGTGAAAATTTTTGAAAAAAATATATATATGATTTTTGGGGGGGTCACCCCCTCGTACCTAACCTACAGGTAATTTCGGTGGCAATCCTATCAGCTGCCACTGGCAGCCTACTGTTACCGTGGCCGGTGGTACTAAAGGCTGGACTTTTAAAAACTTTTTCTGCCATTTTAAAACATTTAATATGTTTTTCAAAAATCATTTTTATTAAATAAAAATTTCGCCCATGGTAATATTAAAAGGGCGACCCAAATGAAATATATATTTGAAAATTAAATTACAATCTATAAAATTTTAGGTCTAGTGGAGGAATGAGCGGCACAGCCTGGGTGGCTCCACCACCACCACGAGCCACCAATGCACCACCAGGGGGTGATTTTTTGCCTCAAAATGCCAAAATTGTTCTTTTTCTTCTGGGGGGCATAAATTTCACCTAGGTAGTTTGTTTTTTGATTTCTTGGACTTGTTGGAAAGCTGACTTAGTGCTCTACATTGTGGTGCCAATGATTTTTGCAAATTTTATAGTTTTGATAGTGTTTTGCTTGTTGGAATTTAGGTGTTCTTTCTAAGATTTGAGAGGTCATATCTTGTGCATACAGAGTTAGAATTTGGACTTCAAATAGTCAACGAAAAGCTTGTTCAGAGCACTACAAAGTGGCTCAAATTGGGAGTTTTTTGACATGATTTATTTGCTAATATTCTATCCTAAGATTTTTATGGGTTACTTTGACTACGGTGATACTATAAGCTTATGGATTGTCAGATCTTGGAGATTTGATGTTGGATCATTGTATACTCAGTTGTGCATCTCAAATTATTCTCATTTGAAAAAGTTATCATTATTTGGTTGGACTTGTATCTTTCATTTTTGTGTCTACAAGTTGTGTAATATTGTATGCGGTCTATACTTGTTGCACCTATGACTTGGACATGGGTTTTCTATGCCCATAGATATTTCAGTGTTGATGCTTTTTCAGTTTGGTGGATTGGTTTAGTCACTTAATTTTCTAGTTATGTTGTTATGTTGAGGAGGTGAGGTGGTATTACTAGGTACAGTCATGTTGTGAGACCTATGTAGTTGACTATGTTATGTATACATGTGGGACACTGTTGGATTGTGTTGTTGGTACATTTGGTGGTGATCATGGTGTCATGGATGTTTCTTATGATTTAGAGACTTTGGCATGGCATGATGGTTTATGCAGGTGCATTGTTGGTGGTGTTGGTTTGGTTCTTGACTCAGATTGTGGCAATGAATCTTCTTGGTATGAGGATCATGGTTTTCCTTTGCCTTCTTTTTGGGGAGCTCATGTTGCATTTGAGTTCTTTGATTGTGTGAGGGACTTTGGTTGATCTTTATAAGGAGATTGTTATCATGATTTCATGGATAGCTTGATTATAATTTTCAATGGGAACTTTTTATAGTGATGGATTGGCGGTGTTGGATATGTTTATGATGGTTTGGCAATTGTATGTATCTTCTTGTCTTGGAGATTCTAGTTTCACTTGTAGTTGAGCGTGTGCAGACCTGGATGATCTTCATGGAGAGGATGGTAGTCATGATGTCATGTGCAGCTCGGTATCACGAAGTGATGTGGATGCATCATTGGTTATGGTTATCTTCATGTGATTGGAGATATGCTTTCTTGGTTTAGAGTGTTTTTCTATTATATCATGGTTTACTCTTGATACGCGTTTAGAGTTTGGCATGGTACTTGTTCTCTTGAGACCAGGATGTATGTTTTGGTGCATGTGATCTCCTAGGAGGATATGGTTAGATCATGTTGTCATGTTTATGTTCCTGATTCATGATTGGAGCTTTGACATTGATCGTGTGTGGTTCTCTTTGTATTGGGTACATTGATCATTTTCTTGATTACTTCATGATGGTGCTATGTTGCATTTGGAGTTTGGCATGTATTGATCAGTTACAAGTACTCATGGATACTTGGAGACATAGGTTATGGTTGGATTTCTCTATTGATTAAAGACATTTGCTTGAGATGGTTACTCTTTGGAGGTTTCAGCAAGAAGACCGAGGAGCTTTCACCTACATATGGACATGAGTTCATTTTGGAGTGATAGAGGAGATTATTATTGGAGTGAGTCGTGATGGCTTGGTTATCTTGGAGGAGCATTCTCATTCCCACTCTTGGTCTACTTGATAGTTTATCATTTGAGAGGCATTGCCCATTATATCTTTCAGATGTGTTATGTTTCGTGCTTTTATTCTCATGGGATTGAGTTGATTCATGGTGATTAATTATGGATACTCTTTTGAGGATTGGTGTAGCATGAGTTTATATGCTTTATCTTTCATATATATGGATCTTGATCTATGCATAGTTAGTTCTAGAGGATTTAGTTTGAGGGATTTTATGGCATGGTTATCTCCTTGTGCATTTGAGTTTATGATGTCATTCTTCGATGAGGATTGTTGGGAGATGGTTTATGGGTTAATTTCTAGTTTTGGGGATGGTTACTTTGAGCTTGATCTTCTTTATTAGAGATGCTTACATCCATGTTAGCATTGTTATATTGATTCATATGTTGTACTTGATCTATGAGATTGAGTATATGGATATTGTTGAGGCTTTTCATTTGGGGTTGTTAGGAGATCATACTTGACACAACGTTGCACTTTTGAGGTGTTGGTAGAAGGACATGTTATGGTTTACAAGTGTCTCTCTTCATGGTTCCTTCCTAGATTTCATGTTCATGTTTTTGGGAGGATGGTGGCAACAGGTTGTGAGAGATTATGCAACTACTTGGGTTGCATGTGTGGATCATTGTTATTGTTCTTGGTACTTCATGCTTTGATTTACTTATCACACCTTGATATAGTATTGATTGGTATACTTGATAGGCTTTGGAATTACCTATGCAATGGGAGCTCCTGGATATGTATGTTCTTCATTGATAGGTTTGATACAGGGAGCTTGTGATTGCAGTTTATGGGTTCCATATGTTCCTGGAATGAGTTTGTTGATGTATTGATACCTTGGAGGTATGGATGGTTGGATGTATTAGCATGTGTTGTGGATGGTATTTCCAATCATGTGGGTTTTTTACAGCTGATATCAGCTTGGTTAGAGCCTTTGTTATCACTTGGATTTGATGCTTATGTTCTTGGATTGGTGCATCTTCACCTTGGCATGTTCATTTTCTTCCATAGGTGGCATGTCGAAGGATGAGAGGAGTTATTGCTTGAGATGGTGGTCACTTTGTTCTTATTGCAGGTATCTTGATGGAGCATGAGAGCATGTTGGAGATTCATGTGATTTCATGTATGGCTATGATGATGTATGCCATGTATTGATCCCTTATATAATGTATACAACAAGTGGGAGAATGTTAGGATATGGTGTTGTACACCATTTCATAAAATGATTTGTTATAATGTTGTATTTAAATAATTATTTAGTTGTGATGCACCTAGGTGGTGTGGTTATTCATGCTAGGTAATTATTTGGGACACAACTTGACGTTGTATTGTAACATTGTATTATTATTTAATGTGTGGGAGATATGTGATAATAATTTAATATTGGGGAAATATTAAATAAAGTGAAAATTTAGTACCAATATTAAATAAGGGGTTAGTGGTTTTGTATTCACATGGTTTTTTGGTACATGGTTTTATCTTACCACTAGTTGTATTTGTGTGAGCTTGTATCTATAAAAGAAAACACATGTTTTGTGGTTAAGGTTGGATGAGTGGTTTGGTTGTCATTATTGAGTCTTTTTGAGGAGTGCATATGTGAAGCATGGAATGGGATGTGTGAATTCATGCTTGAACACATGAGGATACATTGGAAGGCTTGATGCTTCAGATGTGTTCATTGTAACTCTTGTATGGCTTTATTGTTGAATAATATGATGGGGTATGGATACTTTTGGAGGCTGGGTTTTTCCCTGTTGAGGGTTTTCTTAGGGTATATCTTGTTTCATTTTTGATGGGCATGTTGTATACTCTTGCATATGGATTCTGAGTATTTATTTGCTTAAATCTCTTTTGGTTTATGTGGAAATTTTCATTAGATGGCTACAAGTTTCCTTACACATTCATCCCTATGGATAATTTTTTATGTTTAGATTTATTATTCACCACTTTGTTTAGATCAATTAGAGTAGATTTAACTTAAGTTTAAATTTAACTTCCATTATATAATTTAACTATATGTAAAAATTTATTTAGAGATATGATCATTCCTCCAATTTGTGGTTAGTCCTTCAACATTCATTTTTATGATTCATGCAAATGAATAGGTAATACATGTAATTGATTCAATAAAAATAATTAAATTATCACAACAACAAAAAACAAAGCATGTTACATTTAGATGTACACAATTAGGATACTTACCAAATCTAACCTAATGTATGTATAACATAATAATTAATCACACCTCAACATGAATATATAAACATAGACATAATATGTAGGATTAAACATGTAATCCATAGAAACAACATCATGGTTTATTGATTATTTGGAGTTATCCACCTCAATCTTCAAATATTTAAATTTGTGTAGGTATTGGTAGTAAATTTATAAATACCATTGAGCATTTTTAAAGTTGCAAGGATGATATCCTCAATTAGACCCCCTAGTAGACCATATTTACAATTCTAAATAAATGGTAAAAGACAACAAGAAATCATGTTGATCCAAGAGGATATAAGTCACTAGACCATGCCACAACTATCATTTGTTACTTGACAACCCTTATATTTTTTTATTAGGATCGTAATCTTGTTTTCCACCCACATGAAAAAAAAAAAATTATAATTCATCCTCAATGATCATGAGATAGTTTTGAAGTGGGTATAAAATAATTTGATTCAATTGACTCTCTATCTCCCTTCTCTATGTATATTAATTTGTACGCACCTATTTTTTATAATTAGTGAATAGAGAGATAAGTGAGAAGACAAATTGGAAACACATCACAAATATATTTTAACAAATATTATATCAAACTTGGCATATATATATTTGTAATTATATTTCTTGTAGATGCGCATCTATTTAATAGATGGAACAAGAGCACCTCTAGGTTGTATTGGAAACTTATTGTATTATTTTTAGTTATCCTCATAGTTGGTAGTGTGCATTTAGTTCATGCAAAAATTAACTTTTATAATTCAATAAACCATTTTTGGTACTCATTAGGTAATATATAGATTAAGTTTTAACAAGTAACAATTAAAATTTGAAGAGGTACATGCATTCACTTATAACACACTTGCATAGAATTTTCAACTCTAAACTCCTTGTACATTATACATGTACTCTATGCATACCTTATAAATTTATTAGTTTTAACTCAATATATAATTGAGAACATATTTAAAACGTAAACCTATAGAATTTCAGCCTAGGATGATGAACTTAAACTCATGATTAAATATGTTAAAGGTAAGTGGCCAACTGCTAAGAGTGGGTATCTCTTTTTCAATTTAATATTTCCTAAAAATTTATTCTTTGTCATTATTTCATCAAGTCTTCATCATCACTCATTTCTATGAATTATTTCTAATCAGTAAATTTATTATTCAATAAACCAATTTTGGGACTAATTAGGTAATATATAGAATTTTCTTTTTATCTCTAGTGCTAGTATATTTGGTGAAATCATAGATCTTACCTATATATACATGAAAGATAACTATATCATGGAGTGAATAGAAAAATAAATATCTTTGTTCATACAATTTTTTAACAAGATAAAGGAATAAAAACTATATTAATTTTATTCAAAATGGGTAGAAAGAGTAAATGAGAATCACTCATTGAACTACATGTGCAAGACATTCCCAACCAAGGAAATAATTTCTCAAGTGAGGACCTTGAATGAACACCTATTGGAGATGATGGCAATATGTACTTATGTGTTGCAATCCCTCTTGAAAGATTCCCTCACTTTATCAAAGAAGAAGGTTTATTGAATAGTACATAAACAACATTTATGCGTAAATATCATAAAGAGAACAACACATCAAAACCTACTGACCACACTACCAAGATATTCTCAAGTTTTGCTTAGAATAAATATAATTAATAAGCATGTCATTTTTTATATTTTTTTTGTGAATTAATGTATATATTTTATTTGAATTAATGCATATATTTTATTTGTGTGTATAAATAGGTATTGGTGTGCTTTTAGCCTTGAGGATAATAGAAGTAAACTTGAAAAAACATGAAAAGGATATGAAGGTTCACCCAAAAAGGGGTTGTCAAACCCACTTTTGTTAGGGTCATGTATGGTAGACCACAAGTTCCAATAATTAGATATAATGATTGGATTCATTGCGATGCCAACAATAATTTTTTCTATGGAAGGGATGACCCTTCTGGTGATCCAAGGAGTAGTTTTGCACCAAGGCTATCAAATGAATGCAAATCATACATTGAGTCTTTATTGCTATTGGGTGTAAGGATCAACACAATATGTGAACAACACTACTTAAACCATGGTTTGACTAAGCTAATGAATAAGAGGGATGAATATTTGTTGAGGAAAGATGTGTTGAATGCATGGAAAAGAGTACACTCCATTTTATCCCAAAAGAATGAAGATGATGTAAAAAATGTCAGTTTATGGCATGTAGAGGAGAACGATAACTTCTACTATAAAAGACCACATGCCATGGAAAATTTTCTATTTATCATGGGCATCCAAACACCATGGATGTGAGAAATGATGGTCAAGCATTCACATAACTCAATTATAGCAATGGAATCAACATTTTCAACAAAAAAATATGGTGTAAGTAAAGCAACACTAGCTATAAATTTATGGATTCTATTTTATCAAATTGATTTATTTATTTAAAAATATTAATTTATTAATGATTTATTTATGTGCAGTATCAATTTTATACCTTGCTTGTTTTTTATGAATAAGAGGCTCATGTACCTATTGCATGGGCCATATCCTCAAGAAATAAAGTTGAGTATATAAATGAATGGCTAACAGAAGTTTATAAATAATGGAAACAATGTCGAGAAAATTTTAATGTAAATGCATTCATGACAAATGATGTTAGTGCAGAAATTGAAGCCATCAGGTTTTTATTAGCCTTATTTTCTATATTTAAACTTCAATTAACTCATTATAATTGATTAATATTTATTTTATAAAATATATATTTCATATTTACAGCTTAAACTAATTTGAACTTAACATTTCATTTTGTTATAATGTTACTTTTCAAGATTTATAATGTAACTTGTAGATTATCCTTTCAATGCCAAGTACTTTTATGTATTTGGTATGTGCGTAGAACATGGCTGAAAAATGTATACAAGTAAGTCAATATTTAATTAAAATATATGGAAAATTATGTGTTTAAACCCCATAGATCAATATTATATTTTATAATCTAGGTATGCACTAGCAACAAAGATGTTGGTACAAACATGTTTGATAGATTGGGCAAGATAATGTATGCAATGAGTGACAATGCAAACATCACTACTCACCTAATAAAAAAAATCATGGAGGAATTCAAAGAAGAGAATAAATTTATTGATTACTTCCAAAAAATTTGGTGTCATGATGAGGGTCATATTGGTAAGTTTGTCAGATTATTCATTTTTGTTTTGTATGCATTTACATCATTTAAGTTAATTTTTATGTTTAGTAAGATTATTAATATTTTTTTTTATATATAGAAATGTGGGAAAAAAACTTTTGAAACTTCTATCATGCAAATCAAGAAATCAATGCTTCCATAGATTCATACCACTTCCACATCAAGAGCCATTATCTAAGTGATCATTCTAAGAAATGTACAAGGAGAATGGATTGGCTTATCCATACACTTCTTCATAGAGTAGAACCATTTTACAAAAATAAAGGATATTTGCAATTATCTAGATTTTAACTAACTTTAAAAAAGAAAGATATTACCTTACTGCATTAGAGAGGTCTAAAAAAACCCAATACAAATTGTTATCCATATGATCTCCTCCCTAACACATACAAGATAAGAAGTCAATCTATTCCAATGAAATGGTATCTTATTAGGAAATTTGGACCAAATTTGTACTTATGTGATTGTCAATGGGAAAAAAGGGGAAACACATGCAAACATGTGTAGAAGATTTTAGATCTCCTAAAGAGAAACATAACAAATGAGCAAGATCAATTTGTTGGTAAGACTCATTTAACATTTAAGTATTATATTTTTATTTTTAATGACTATTAGTATTTTCAAAACTAACTAAAATAATCTTATTGAATTACAGATGGTGTCACTTCATTAGTTGATGATGATGATGATGATGATGTCAAAGGAAGTTTTAGTCATGAGAATAATACCATCGGTAATGTTGATATAATATTCATAATAAAATATTCAATGATTATTTACGGTTCTTAAAATTTATTTAATATTTTATTTTTATTATAGATTATTGTATTCCACAAGATGATCGAGATGTGATTGGGGTTTTCAATGGCGAAGACCAAAGAATTGGTAAATTTCAATATCACTATTTTATTAATGAAAATATTAAAAGTATTTTTTTTATTTTTTGGACTTAATCTTTATTATTTTTATTATAGATGGTTGCAAATCATTTGATGGTTCTGATGATAAATTCCAAAAAGATGTTGATTATTTGAATTCAATACTCTAAGATTTACCAACTAGAGTAGATCAAAAATATATTTTTAGTCAATGTGTTCAAAGATTTAGAAAAGATCTCCAAGCATCTCTTTCTTTTTCCAAACTTACACCAATCCTTGGCTCAGAGGATATTCCTATGAGACAAATATCTCCATGGTTTAGTCCAAGAAAAATGTGAAAACTCCATTTTAATCATCAAAGAGGCAATGCCATTCATCAAGACTTGAATGAAAGAGTTGAGGAGCATGGATAATTCTAGTTACCCTCCATAGGTGGTAGGAAACAAAAGAAAAAAAAAGGCCTCCAAACATTCAAGCATAGCAATACAAGAAGAAAGCGATATCATCAAGAAATAACAAAGTGAGTAAATTTATTCAAAATTATTTTAGTAGATTTTGCATAGCAACAATTATTGATCTTACATCACATGTTAAGAATGTCACTGTAGGTTGATGGCACCTACTAGCCCTCTACCCTCGCACTTCAATTTTGACATTCAAAACTTCACAGTACCAACTTATCCACACAATCATTTACAATTGATGGTATATTAGGGAAGACTTTAGACTAACCCAAGACAGTTCAAGACACCCACAATTTGACATTGCATTCATATACAACCTTCAAAGCATTTATTGTTAAAATAGAGACAGAGGCATGCAACTTATCCCCATTTAATCACTTACAGAATATCTCTTGTCTTAAGCGATAGAAACTTCAATAACTTCATAATCAACTAGATCACACAATCGCTAATATAAAATTCATGAGAAACCAACAATCCAAATCAGTAAATTAACATAAGTCAGAATGATATTGACAAATACTTTATTATTATTGGAATTTATTTACATAAAATCTCTACCTTCAGCTTGCCTAGATGGCTCTTTAACAAAATCGATTATAATTAATTGACTCACTCTTACAACAATATTCTTTTGATAATATTTCCTAATCAATCCATTATACTTGGATTCCTCCACTCTCATGTGTCGATATTCATAATCTTATTTAGCCTCCTTTACCCTTCTTCTATTTGTCGCTCTTCCCTTTCTTAACACAACTTTTCCTATGTACTTTCATCATTATCAGCTCGCCCTTTCTCTCCTCATTTCCACAACCTCTTCCTAACTTGTGCGGCTTCTTTCTTCAACCCAACCAGACTCTTCTTCACTCATTTTGTTGCACTCTAATCAGCAATTACAATTGTCTTCCTCTAATCGATTTTAAATCTCAACGGCTACTTCATTGGCCTTGACTTTTCGGCTTAACTTGACCAACCCCCTACCTTCCATACAATGCATTTTATATCCTTAACCTGTCTTCTCTTTCACCATCGCACTCACCAAGAGAATAATCGAAGATGTCGATTGCCCTTCTCTATTGATCTAAACCAAACAACAATCGATGAAATGCAAATTATTGATGGTAATTTTCTTAATATTAAATGTACATTCATTCATTAAATGAGATATTTCCCAATTCCTATTTCTAAAAAAAAAATTATACTTAATGAAATAAATAGTAGATACAATTTGTGAAACTCAGCCATCAATGCTTAATGTTATACCTGGTCAAACATTTCAAAAAACCATTCCAAGTAATTTAGAATTTTAATATTATTTTGATTAAGTATATATTGTACTGTTACACTTAGTATTTTATCTATGTTGGTTTATTAAATGCACATCTCATTGTAGCTTAAAATGATCAACAAAACATTGAGCAACATAGGTTACCATTTTCTATTGCTCTTAACAAAACACCAACAACAATGGATGTAATACAAGCTAGAGATGGTAAATAAATTATGAAATGATTTTCTAAAAAAAAATTATGTTTAATTTTTAAATCAATTTAATAACTGAACTATGTAATTTACAAGTTTTGATGACATTGTAATGGAGGATCGTGTTCAACACTATTATGGATGATCAATATAGTTTATTGTACTTTCACCTTACATTGTATATTTACAAAATTGGCTCATTAGCATAATTATACTAAATGTAATTATAATTGAGGTTCATATTTGTTGAGTCATTCTATTAATAGTTACTAATTGTTTTAGCTTTTCTATTTTTTTATATACTAATTGATATTACTTTGTTAATAGAAATGACTAAATTTTTGGTATTGTATACTTACATTCATAATTATAAGGTATGCTTGTAATTATCCCATATTAAGTACTCCAACCATTTCTCAACACCATAATTTACTTATATAGTTATTATTATGTATTCTTATAGAGTTAGTTAGGTCATCCAAAGGGTTATAATTAATTATCTATCTTTTTGAGTTTTGAATGTTATTTATATGCTATAATCTCATTCATCTCATATCTTATTGAGAATTACATGTGTTAATCCTCTTAGGCTCAAAAAATGGTGTCCTTGTTGATGTTCTCAAATATAAATAAGTGCATGCAAAGGTGTAATGAATAAAAAACACATAGAGATATGGGAAAAATATGGATAGAAGTATGGGAATTTATGTAAATGTGAATATGTGAAGGATTAGAGAATAATCCCAACTTTCCATAAGATTGTGTCAATTATTAATATGTAAATATATTAAGCCATTATCTCAAAATTAACACAAAAAAAGGTAATTGGCATGGGTATGAAAAATTCACTATGACATCCCCATCACTCAATATAATTTACCAGATTTATTTTTAAAAATATCGACTTGCTAAATGTAAGTGGAAAATTGATCAAGATCATCCTTGAAAAATAAATTAAAATGACCTAATTGAATAAAATTATTTGAATAAATTATATATGAGCATTTACCTTACAAAATACAGACAAATGTGTAATAAAATAGCTCACAAAAGAGAAGAATATAATAGAAAATATGTTGCAAATACTTGATCATACTTGAGGACAATAAACCACTTTAAGGGGAAAATCTCTAAAAGTCTCTAATAAGATTATAATTTGCAATATGATGCTAATAAAATAAGCACTATTTTCCTTATACCATAATTATGTTGAATCGATACCACCAAACCAAATTAGCTACTTATATAGGACTAGCAATAATCATATTAATTAATTAAGAGTTATGATGGCCACAAGTCAACTACTACATTTCTTATGGTATTGGAGGCATCCATACTCAGGGGAATTTATGGGGTTAGATAGCTGCTTCCCCAGTGCTAGAGTTCATAGCTCAAGTGTCCCTCCAACCACAAGTGGGATGGGATGCAAGAATAAGAAAACCTTAAACTTTAAATTTAAGGGTGGTATAGACAAATATTACCACTAAAAAAATTCAATATTTTAGAAAAACACATAACAACATGCTTACAAAGTGAACCTTGATACTCTAGCTAGAAAGAAAACTCATAAACAAAAGAATTAAATATAAGTACAAAATCATCCTTAAATTTATTCTTGTCTTCCTCCTTGTCATAGTATTTTTAATTTTTCTCTTTCCATAATTCCAACACATGACCTTATTATTTATAGGAGGGCTAGATATCCTCTTATATTTAGATCAACTATTCTTCTTGTTGTTCCTTCCCTTGTACTCGCAATGACTTCTTTGTTAAATTTTAAAGGCTATTAAATATTATAAAAAAAAAATCTCATATCCTCTAAAAGTAATACACCCACCATATCATAAAGCTTACACATTAATATGATTCTATTTATTTTCATAAATATTTTATCCCATGTATAAAAAAAATAACAAAAGATATTTTTTTTTCAAATCAAAAAGCTAAATTAATGTGTAATATTATGATTATGAATTATAACTCTAGATTTGTTGTTTGTTCCCTATAATTTGATTGCCTTTAATTAAATATTGTTGCATATAAGCATAATTATTTATATGTCTCATTTAGTCACCTTGCAAGTAAATAATTCTCTTCATAGATGAAGACAAAAGTAGAGATCCTTATTCTTAAATTGTATCCATCATTATCTCATACTATGTGCAAAGTGCATAGGAGGCATCATAAACTTAATGCATTAAAAGGCACAAAGAGATTTTCTCATCATATTTAACTTGTGTTGTATCGTAAAGAAAAAAAATGATTTGTGTGTTGTGTTTAAGTAGTGAAAAATAATGGACATGACAAAAAGGTTTCACCCATGTATTTAATCATTATGTGATGGTATGTTGCTTTTGTGTTTATTCCCTTGTAACTATATGATTAAGTTTTTTTATGCATACTTCCTCATAGATTAGTGTAAGAAGCATATCCCACACCTCTACTTCCTTTCAGTAGTGAAAAGATCCATCAACCTTCTAGAGGTTATTGGAGAAGACATGTCTCAAGATTGCTAGTTGGATACAAAGTACAGGGTTCGCTAGAAGAAGGCACAATAGAGGATTCAAGGTGTTAGATGGATTAGATATAGCTATAGTTTTTGGACACCGTGCAAATAGATGCAAGAATAGCTAGGGGATGTCATATATCTACACCATATTAGGAAAAAGTTTTGGTATGTAGTGTGACGTGAGATAATATTAGATATATTTCACTATAAAGGATCATGTGATGTTTTGGATCATTGATTCAAACAATGTCACTTACATGTTTGGTGTGGTGTCATAGTGAGTGATGTGTTCTATATAAGAGGGGGAGATGTGGAAACTATCATTACATACCATAGTGTAAAAATTGCACCTACAATGAAGAATCAAATGTATAAATCCATCTCATATAACCTATTTTCCACTTTCATGTTCAAAACCTATTTGTAATCACTGGTGAACTCTAGAGGCATTTTATCCATTCTCACATATATGAACATATGTTATCACTTCTTCTAAAGAAGGAAAATAATTCATATCTTAAAATTCCATGGGAAGTGGATTAATGAATCAAACTATTGCTTTAGATCTATGAATAATATTCAATACGAGTTTCAATGATTGCATCACATTCTTGTACAACATAATGGATCATCACCACTAGTTCTCAATTTCACCAATTCTCTCTATAGCTCAAATATTGAAATTGGCTTTGATCTCAGCATTCCTTAATTATTGGACAAAGTTGTTCCTAATGCTATGTGTGTTGCCTCCCTTGAGGCCCCTACTGCTCCCATTCTAGATAATGTTGTCTCTTCCATGGTTTTGGCTACTCTTGCTTCAAGTTTGAATGTTCCACCTATTGTTCCTGCTACTCCACCTATTTTCTTTTCTGAAGGAGCTTCTACCCCTTCTTGTCAAATAGATTCAAACCTTGATTTTGCTTCTTCTTGGACTGAAGTGCGACATAGGAAGAAGTGTACTCCTGAGTTGAACTCTATCTCAATTAACAAGCCTTTGGGGAGAAAATTGTTGGGTTTAAGCTTGGGTGCTTGAACTATTTTGTTGGTGGCCTGTAGGTCGGGTTTTGGTCTATCCTACTAGCTGCTTTGCTATTGTTGGGTTGTTGTTGTTTGTAGCTTTGTAGGCAACCTATAGTCTTGTTATATTGGTTGGAAATCATGTTCTATCTTTGTTGTTTTGTTTTGGTTTGATCTGCTCGCTATGAGGCCTGTTTCACGTTGTTATATGGGTTAGGGCCCATTAACCTTGCTTTCTTAATAAAAAAACATTCCTTAATTATAATGACCACTTTGATTAATTCTTATACCATGTAAAGGAGTGTTACCAATATTGGTAATAGTGATAACTTTAAAAAATGGAGTTCACCATGGGGCATGTCTATATCTTTTCTACAATTCTCATTCAAAGCTGAATAGAGAAGACAAAAGATCATAGATATAATTGGACAATGTGATTGGCAATAATGCATCAGCATGAGATTGATCGTGTCATAACCCAATTTTTATTGCATTTAAATCATAATATGATAAATTGAATTATTGAGGAAATTCAATATATTGAATGAAAATTTTGATATTTTTGAAAAGATTGAAAGAAATTGACCGTCGTTGACTATGTGATATTTTGAATTATCTTATATTTTATCAAGATTGAATGTTACTGATGAACTATGTAAGTGCAAGTGTGTGCAATTGTAGGATGACAGGTTGAAGGACGAGAACATGGTTGAAGTGGGATCATTTAGTCGGATCAAATGGTAAGCTTGATGGAATCTGGGTGCACATACCACAAAATAGTATGATAACTGCATTTAAAATTCATATAGGAGAATTATATTTATCTAACTTGAAATGATTCGATGATTGAAAATATGTGCTTGTGAAAAGTAATACATGTGAAATTATTATTTAATTGTATATCTTAATCTTTTGTTTTGATAATTTGAAAGAAAATGATAGTATAACTTGACATATAAATGAATGTGTGTATTTCGAAAAAGGCTTATTTAAAGGATAAGAAAAATCCATTGTATTTAAACATTTTTGTTTAAAATGAAAATAAAAGTTCAACCTTATTTAAATGTTGAATATGAACATGAAAACATCTATATACAAATACATATATAAATATATATATATTGAAGAATGTACATATGTGAGTGAATGTATATAAATATCAATATATATATTTATATTTCTTATCAATTGAATTTGAAACCAATATTATCACTATCGAATTGATAGAATTTAAATAACATCATGAGAAAGATCTCATGCGATAGTGGACTACCATCAAAATTATGGAAATATTTCAAATTTTATGAATGAGGTGGCTAAACATTAATTCCCATCAAGGTTCGAAATGGCCCCTTAGTGGAGGCATAGGGAAAACAAGGAAAGTTGACATTTTGGAGAGATATCATTGATGCCAACAGGCAGTGAAGGTGTTGTTCGAGAAACTTTGTGGAGAATCCAAACGGAAAAATCCTCACATATAGATGTATTTGATGTTTTACATTGAAATGTTGCTTTCCTTTATAGTTTCCTTTATTCTCAATGCAAAAATTTGAATGTTATATTGACGAATCAATAGAATCGTATAATTTTTGTTGTCGATTTTCCTTATACAAATCTTTGATCGACTTAGATATATGTTACTGTTGTGAGCATGTCCATATCATCCTTTCTTTGCTCAAAAATGCTTTGTTTATGATTCACCAGAGGCTTGAAATTTGAACATGTCATTCTTTGTAAGTTGTGATTTTTCCACCCCTTGCATATCCATTGCATGTGCTTCTAATGAGCTCATCACATGGCTTCTGAGTGAGCTAATAAGCTTGTGATTGGAGCGAATCCATTTTTATATCGATACCACCCTTTGCATATTATATTTGTGCCTTTTACGTCTTGCTAGTCGAGCCAAGCCAAGGCAAGATTTTGTAATACTATTGGCTATAGTTGTAGTTCCATGCTTGTGATTTCTATGCTAATATATGGATATTGGATTACATCCAATTAGCATTGTTTTGTTGTTTGGAAATGATATAGAAAAATAATTTATCATTCCCTTAGGGAACGGTAGTATTATCTCTATTTCTTTTCTTTTACTATTTGATTTTC
The DNA here is from genome assembly GCA_007258455.2 of Sequoia sempervirens. Classification (NCBI taxonomy): domain Eukaryota; kingdom Viridiplantae; phylum Streptophyta; class Pinopsida; order Cupressales; family Cupressaceae; genus Sequoia; species Sequoia sempervirens. The sequence continues at coordinate 127,745 of VDFB02067176.1, forward strand.
ATATCAGCTAGGCTGAATATTGGACTATTGCACCCATAGGTGTTAAGAATAAATTTTAAACTTAAGCAATAGAAACTCATTATTGTAGTATAAATGAGGCAGCATCGTTCTTTTGGAACGATGGAGGAATGATGGTAAAGTTCCATTTTTATTCACATTATATGAATCGATCTAAAGGATCGACAAGCTGCATAATATTGATCATAGGATAAACCCTGCATGTCAATATATATATGTCATTGAGAAATATTCTTCTGATTTGGCCATTGATACTAATTAAGGTTACAATGATACATTGTCTAACTAAAAGTTGTTTCTTGGAGCAACAAGTGCCTTGATTATTATTTATTTTCTTTTCGTAGGAAACACGGGTTTCTTTCTAAAACCCTGGAAGTATTGAACTTGTTTCAGACTCATATGATTATTTAGTTTCTAAACAATAAATATGTTGTTCCATTACTTTTATTACACCGAGGAAATTAGTAATTTTATATGTAAATACTAGAATGATGGAGACTTTGTTCTTAATATGTAGTACAAGGTAGCCTGAATCTGTAAACAACTTCATTCTGTAATTTTTTATTTGTAAACAACATTGTTTTGTAATAACCTATAATTTTTTAGTTGTAAATAGCATCATTTTGTTATAAATAGTGAGTGTTTATTTGTAAAAAAAATTGTTTTGTAATAAACTGTAATTGATTAGTTGTAAATAGCATCGTATTGTTATAAATAGTTTTTGTTTAGCTATAAACGACGTTGTTTTGTTATAAACTATAATTTGTTTAGTTGTAAACAACATCATTCTATATAAATAGTAGTTGTTTGGAAACAATAGCATTTTTTGCTATCATAGCTTGGCTTGATACAAACGACATAATAGTATGTGGGAAACTAATCAAACAAAATTATTTTTAAGATTATTTTACTACTTGTAATCTAACAATGATATGTCAATCCAAATCATTAGTTGAATGCTAGCAATCTATTTTATTGGTTTTTATTTTAGAATGTATGCACAAATTTATAACTTAAGTAGGCACATATATGTGTATGCACATAGACCTCTGTCTACGTACATACACATACTTGTGACATACCTTCTTTTTTTACTTATTGAATTCATTCTTAAATGAATAATGATTTATGTTGAATGTAATCATGGGTCATGTGTATGATATGACTGAATAATGTATTGATCAATTCTATTTTAACCATTTTTTTGATTATTTGTTTAGTGAGGAAATAAGTAGATGGAATTACTTTTTCATAGATATGTGTGTAAATAATATTCTCTTAAATGAGTAGAATAGCAACACCTAAGTAGACTAGAGCACCTCAGGGTAGATGCTACTAGAGAATAGACAGATTTTATGGAATAATTGTGTTGTAGAAAGTTACCTTTCGGGACGGGTGTCGAAATGGAGTTCAGAGAGTATAGGGTTTTTCTTTTACCACAACCTATTGTTTTTTGTTGCAACATTATTCTTATGTTTGGCCAAGCAATTAGTTCATTATGTATGTATGGACTTTGTGATAACACTCTTTTCCATTCCTAGCATAGATCTTTCATTTTCTTTTCTAACTTGTAGATAGAGATGCATGTTGATGTAAGGCACACACCAGATTCCACCTTGTAGATTGTTCTCTTGCTAAAATTTCTCTGTAGGGTCAGGTATTCTTCAATTTGGAAGAATTTTGGGGAAACGTAAGCTTCGTGGTTGGGTGGTAAAGCACTTCAACCATGTTCTCATCCACTAGTGGAGGTGAGCGTCAAGAGGAAACCTTGGATTTTTACAAGATATATTAGTCTATGATGTAACCTTGATGTAACCTTGGTGTAACCTTGATGTAACCTTGATGTAAATTTATACATTGTATTGACTATGTGGCCTTATGAGCCAAGTCAACTTGGATATTGTAATTGAGATTGAAATTAAATATATAGATCTTTGACTCATTTTAATTAGACATGTGTTGCTATGATTGACAATAGCTACTTAGTTGTGTCTTTTTAAAATTAAATATTCATAATGTCATTTGAAATAATATAAATAAGTAATAATTTAGAATGGGTCATTACATTTGGTATCAGAGCTTAGGGTTCAACTCTAGGCCTTTTGAGTCTACCATAGTCTTGACTAGGGGATAGTTGACCCTTGACCAAATTTAGTTGTCTTGAGAATTGACAGAACCTAGATTGAATGCAGGTATGGGAAGGTCAAAGGATGAAAGAAAGGGAAAATCATTACAACCTCAAACAAGATAGTCATAATCAAAGAAAAGGCTAAGACTGAGATTCAACCCGAGATTCTCGATGATGAGACTCCATCTCATGCCCTCACATGACTTAAGTTGAAGAGAGGAAAGAAGATTGAGAAGTGAACACCCAAGATTAAGAAGCTTTCTGCAATCAGAAATTGGCCTCTAGGGTGTGGACCAAACCCACCCTTGTTAACTAAGGAGGAAAAGGAGATCTTGCGTGCTCAACCATCCTCTTATGAAAAACTTAATGTAAATTTTAATGAGGACCCATAGGAGTGTCCTCTTTTTGATAACAAGAAAACTGAATAATGTAACAAGAAGCCTTTGTAAATAAGGGTCTATTGACCCACATTTAATATAATTAAAACAAGATGATATTTTTGGTGTGTTCAAACAAAGAACTCCAAAATATGTTTAATGTGCATGAATGTGTATGTCTTCCATGAATAAGGGATATATGCATGTAAATGTAATGTGATGTAGAATAAGAACGTTTATTCATAAAACCCAATGTTAAGATGTGATAGACGTGAAATGTGATGCAAGTCAAGTGTGATTCAGCATGGTGACCACCAGGAAAGAGACGGGTGGTAGTGGGTCAAACAACAAACCAAACAAGAGGCTGGAATAGATTCTAGAGATTTTGAACCAGCAAGAGGTGCCTCGTATGGATCATTGAGATGGAGAAATACTTTGGGCTCTGTAACCTATCTGACCAGACTAAAGCAGTATGGGCTACGTATCAGCTTTTAGGTGAAGTAGCAACTTGGTGGGATAATGAGAAGTCAAAAAGAAATCTTCAGCTTGTTGATATTACTTGGGAACTCTTCCTCCAATCTTTTAGGAAGAGATGGTTACCATGGCTCTTTTTCAACAAGAAAGTCGTAGAATTCCAAAATTTAACTTAGGGAACCACGATTGTGACCCAATATTAGGAAAAGTTCACCAACCTACTAAAGTATGTGCCCCAGTATCAAGGAGATGAATGTTTCCATATCTGAAAATTCATATTGGGACTGAAACCCCACATTGGAGTTGAAGTGGACATGCATGATCCTCTCACCATGAATGAAGTCTTCCTAAAGGCCACCAAACAGGAGTAGAAACTGTAGCAGTTATCCAATTACCATAATAATGCAAATCCCAAGTCGTAGTTTGGTAATAAGAAATTTCATAAAGGAGAAAAGAACCATTAGATCTGTAATCTCAAGAGGGGAAGTGAGTCGTAGGAGAAAGGTGAAGATGGTAATGGTGGAAAGAACAAGAAGCAAACAAAAACAAAGTTAAAGGTGACCAAAAGCAGAAAGGGTTCAGGGAGGACAAGCTAGGAGGTCGCAAAGGACCTCGTGATGGGTGTTATACTTGTGGAGGTGATCATTATGCCTCAAACTGTCCACAAAGGTCAAAATCATGAAAGGAAGGAAACTATCAATAAACAGAGCATCATCAAATCCACATTGCATTGAGTATCAGGCTTCGCCAATACAACTAACAAGTAAGCTCTATTGCCAAACTATCTCTATTTTAATTGATACCGAAGCTACTAAATGTTTCATAGATCCTAGAGTAATATCCAAAATACCTATTAGACTTGGATATATGGCAAACTCATGGACAGTATAGTATGGTAATCAAGCAGAGCGGAGAGTAGATACATGTCTCTTTTGCAAGGAGTTAGAGCTTCCAACCTTTCAAACCCAGGTCAACCTATATGTGGCACCTTTAGGCTCCTATGATGTAATTTTGGGAATAAATTGGTTAACCAATCATAAGGATGTAGTGAACTATGAGGCTAAGGTAGTTAATTTTCTAGATGATTACGGGAACCTAGTCAAGATTTGTGGAATGCAAAGACCCTTAGAGCTTAGACAAATTTTTGCTATACAGATCAAAAAGGCTTGTTAGAAGGGATGTGCAATTTATGATGTGCATATTAGTAACCTTGACAACAAGGAACTATATCTAGATGACTACCCTATTCTCCAAGATTTTTGAGATGTATTTCCTGATGAAAGCATGGAGTTACCTCTGAAATGAGAATTTGACTTCCCTATTGACCTTGTACCAAGAGCAGAGCCTCAATCCAAAGCACCTTATCGAATGACCACCACTGAACTCTATGAGTTAAAGGCCCAATTAATGGAATCATTGAACAAAGGGATCATTAGACCTAGTGTGTCTCCATGGGGAGCACCAATCATCTTTGTGAAAAGAAGGATGGGAACTTACGTCTATGTATAGACTATCAAATGTTGAACAAGGAAACCATCAAGAATTGATATCCACTCCCAAGGATTGATGAGTTGTTTGACCAGATGAAGGGAGTGACAGTGTTCTCCAAAATTGATCTCAATTCAAGGTACCATCAGTTGAGAATAAAGGAAGAAGATATTCTGAAGACTACTTTTAGAACTCGATATGGACATTATGAGTTCATTGTGGTACCGTTTGGTTTGACTAATGCACCTGTAGCTTTCATGAACCTCATGAACAGTGTGTTCAAAGATTGTTTGAATGACTTTTTTTATCTTCATTGGACTTTGTACAGGGGATACCTCTTTAAGAAATAATTGGCATGATGTTATCTTGGTGGTGATTGACAAGATGATCAAGGTTGCGCACTTCATTCCAGGAAACCTTAAAGATGGATAATTGACCCTGGACAAGAAATTTGTCTAGGAGATATTTCGCTTGTATGGAGTGCCAAAGACTATCATTTCTGATAGAGACACTCAGATAACCTCAAGATTTTGTACGATCTAGAATGTCGCATTGGGAACCAAGTTAAATTTTAGCTCGGCTTATCATCCTCAGACTGACAGAAAGATAGAGAGGGTGAATCAGGTAGTCAAAGACCTCCTCCAAATGTATTGTAGGGACCAATAGTATAAGTGGGAAGAATATTTACCATTGGTAGAGTTTTCTTACAACTCTTATCACACATCTCTAGGTATGGCACCGTTCGAAGCTCTTTACGGGAAAAAAGTGTCATACACCCATCAGTTGGGATAGATTGGAGGACATGATCATAGTAGGACCTGAAATTCTTAAGGAGATGGAAGAAAAAATGAGAATCATTAAGAGAAAACTGAAGGAGGCGATAGACTGATAAAAGAGTTATACCAACAAGAATAGAGCTCTTAGATAGTTTGCGACAGGGGATAAAGTCTTCTTAAGAGCCGGGCTACATAAAAGCTCCATTTCCTTTGGAAAGTCTTCCAAGTTAGCCCTGAGATATGTGGGTCTGTTTGAAGTTTTGGAAGTGATTAACCCAGTTGCTTATAGACTTGCTCTACCACCTACTCTGGCTTGACTTCATAATGTTTTTCATGTTTTTTTGCTTAATCCATATCATCTTAATGTAGTTCATGTGCTTGATTGGAAATCCTTGCATGTATAGGATCTAGGAGTGGTGCTCATGGAGCCCATTAGAATCTTGGATAGACGCAATGTTAAGTTGCGGAAAAGAGATATTGCTTAGCTTAAGGTCCAATGGGACCAATATTCTAGAGATAGTGCTACTTGGGAGGATGTGGAAGAAATAGAACGCTCCTTCCCACATTTTCTTTCTTAAGAAGAGACTTTGATAATTTTGTTTGAAAATTTTGGATTGAAATATTATGATGTTTTGGCTTGGAACAATATGATATGATGTCAAGATAGACATATATTCTTTAATTTTGATTAAATAGACATCGGGATGATGTCTCTTCCAAGAGGGGAAGGATTTCATAACCCAATTTTAATTGCATTAATTTATAATATGATAAATTGAATTATTGAGGAAATTCAATATGTTGAATGAAAATTCTAATATTTTTGAAAAGATTGAAAGAAGCTGACCGTCGTCGACTATGCAATCTTTTGAATTATCTTATATTTTATCAAGATTGAATGTTACTAATGTTACTAGTAATCTTTGGGATGTCTATTAGAAGAAATTAAAATTGGGAATATAAAGGTCGATGATCATGGATAAGTAGAATAAAAAATGGTAGGAAGGAATTCATTTGGAATAAGGTTTGAATGCATTGAGGAAAGAAACGAGGAACATTTGTGTTTCCTATTCAAACTAGTGAATTCCAAAATAGTCAATGCTATCATGCAAGTGGTCAGTAGGGTTCAATGGCAAGAATTCATTCATGATGGTTGAGAATATGAAGTCTTCTTTTAGAATGTGGTGTAGAAAATGGGCAACAAGACATCTATGACATGAACAAGGAATCTATATCCAACGTTATCTCAACAATCAATCAACATCCCTCATTTGAATCTTTGGTTGGAATATTTTACGTGGCTACAACGCATAAGAAAAGGATCTCAACTCAAGCCTTGGAAGTATTCTAGGAGGGACTTATCAACAAAAATATATAGAAATTCAGCTTTTATGTGAGTCAAAATGGTGATCCCTTCTCCCCACATTAGATAGATAGGATAAGTGTGTTTGGGGAGGATATAGTGTACTTGATGAAATTGAGGAACCCAAAATGGAAAACAAAGAGCAATATGATATTTTCTTGGAATTAATAGAAGGGAGTTGCCCCCTTGGTAGTACTTGTCTATCCAAAAAAATATATAGGAAAAAATATTGTACTAATACATGATCTTAGCTAACTTTCCACTCAATATATTTATAAAATAATTAGTATAACTTAAAAATGGGGGAGCGCACTATCCCACATGAGTAGCAGAGTTGGCTTGGGTTGTGGGTTTGCTCCCCATAGGTTTCGGGTTTGACTTTGAGGCCTAGTATTACTTGATGCGCATGGTTTGTGGGCTATTGTGTGCATCCCTAGGGGACTAGTCTCGCCTCAGGTTGCCTTGTAAAGGGAATGTTGGGCTGAGTTGCAAGGACACCTTAGGTTACCAAAAAAAAAATGGGGGGAGTACACATGACACTACATTATTTTTTAGATTAAAAAAGGACCACTTTGTGTGCTCTCAAATTTTTATCGTCCTAATTTCTACTATTTTTTAAAAAATAATATTTGAAATCTAGATTTAAGAGATAATATTCTTTTTCTTATTATATTGTCAAATTTTCAGCATAGTTATATCAAAATACTCATTGAAGTTCAACTTATGTTGATTTTAAAAAAATGGTCTCTTTTAACCCCATTTTCACTCCATATTTCCATGTACATACTCCAATAGTCTACATTAGGTCCTTTCTTTTTCCCACCAATAATATTTTTTTCAACCTTAATAATAATTTTAGCTTCTTCTCTAAATATATCATAGTATATCACTTGTTCTATATTTTAGCACCCTTACCACTATGTAATATTGGGCAATGTGACAATGCATTGTTTAACTTTGGATATTAAATTGAGGTATTATTGTACATATAATAACTAATGAAAACATGATAGTGCTTTGAGTTAAGGATTTGTGTAACACTATGGTGGCATCTCCAAATTAGAAAAATAGAAAAGTGGGATCATCAAAGAAATGTAAGGGCTCTATAATATCATATTTAATAAATAATGACATAGTAAATTAGGTGATCTTCCATCAAGAAAAAATAACCAAGAAAGTGCATGTAGAATTTAGGGATTTGACTTGGATCACTTTCAAAATAATTATAGATCAAATTAAAATATTGAAGGAGATTATCTTTCCAAATAACCTTGATGTGGAAAAATTTGTTAATGAAAGCATGAGCAACATTTTCATATAGGGGAATAACAATGCTACTAGTCTAACATAGGTATGAGTGAGGATGGAATGTGGAGCAACAAGTGAGAAAGGGAGTGGAGGTAATTTTGAATCTATTGAGGTAGAGGAGGATGGTGAAGATGATGAGAATGGAGATTCAAAGGATGCAAAAATTGTTTCTAGTGGTCCTGGAATGATTTTTTGCTAGAGAATAGACTGGGTAGAGTGAAGAAGGGTGCGCATGGAGGTGCACAGAAAAGGCAAAAAACCCTAAATTTTGTTATTTTCTCTTTAGATGAAGATAAAGATGAATATGGAGAAGGTGATGGTATCGTTTCTCTCATGGGGGTTGTTGCTCTTTCTAAGGCTATGGGTGTTGAGTTTTTTTGTGCTTCTGATCTAGATTGCAATGAAACGAATGCTTGGTGGGAGTTGGAAGACCCTCTTTCCCCTCCTGCAGTGTCTTATGATGGGGATTCCCTAGATAAAGAGGAGGATTTCCTCATGGATCTCTTTTTGGAGGCTCATTAGAAAGTGAATAAGCTTGTTGAGGTGTCGATGGTTGAGGTCACTAATGGTGCAAAATTTTTGGGTTTGAGGAAATGTTTCCTTTTTCCTTATAAGGGGCCCTACCTTACACAAAGGATAGCTTGGATCCTATCCTTTCCTCTCCCATCTCTCTTGCTCAAGAGGAGTGCAGATCTCAGTCGTTGGTTGATTCTTCTCTAGTTGTTGCCCCTCTATCCACTATCATTTTAGAGTCTATTGTTCCTACAGATTTTCTCCTCTTCTTACCCCTAGAGGGGTGGAATTTGGTTGTTCTAATGAGGATTCCAAAACCCTGATGGTTTTGGAGACTCCTACTCTAGAGTTCTGCAAATCTCAGCCATTGGTTGAAGAAGTTGTTACTTCTTCTCCAATTGATGCTCTTATGCCAGTTGTGTCTATTGTTTGTTTGGTTGCTCCTCCTATTCTTACCCCTAGAGCCTTGTGATGGGTCATTGGATGTTGCCACTCCTATCTAGGATGAGGTAACCCTGTGGTATCCTGCATCTCACTTTGGATTCCTGATGCTATGGTAGAAAAAACTATTGTTGTTGTGGGAAATTCTCTTATTGGGAGGTTCTCAGGCCCTCATCCAAATATTGACTATGTTTGCAGTTGGGCTCTAGTTAACTAGAAGAATTTTGATCTATGCACAGGTGGCTACTATTCCTAAAGGTTTTTTTTCTTTTTCTCCTTCCAAATCCTTGAGTAGAGTAAGGGTTCTTCTTAGGAAAAGCTATCCTCCTTCTGAAAAGTTGGACTATTGGGTTTTTTGCTTCCGAGGAAAGCTTTTGTTGGACCCCTATTTGGGTAAGACTCCCAACACTTCCTTTGGAATTCTAGGATGAAGAAATCTTTCATGATATTGGTAATAGTCTTGGTTTTTTCTTAGTCATAGACAAGATCATGAAAGACAAGAACCACTTCATTTATGCAATATTTTGTATGTGTGTTGAATTTGGTAAGCTTCTACCAAATAAAGTTAAGATTCATTCCAAGCTGGGTATTTGGGAGTAGAGTATCCTCTTTAATTCTTCCTCTTTGGTGTGATCTCATTGCCTTAGATTTGGTCACTTTTCCCACTCGTGCCAAGTCTTCAATCCCTCGAAGGCTTGTTCTGTTGGGAAGGCTTTAGGTTCCTCCACTATTAGTCTCACTGAAAGGATTGAGTTGGTGAACCCATTGGCTAGGGAGTTGGATGTGGAAGATCCTATCGATGTCCAAAGGGGAAGCCCCCTCAAGGATATAAATTTTCCTATTCCTATGGATGAGATTGATTCTTCTAAGAATCTTGGATTGAAACATTTAGATCAATCTCTCCTTATGAGATCTTTGGTTATACATAACTTCAAACCTCCTTGATCGGTGAGGCTCTTTCTTTTTGTGTGGCCTCTCTCATCTTTTGGCCTATTTTGTTCCTAGTTATTTACTATCTAGGTGTTGGTTGATAGTTTTTTGTTGTTTTGTGATGCCTTTGTCGTTTCTCTGCTTTATGTGAGGGTTCCAGGTGCCCTTCAAAACTTGTTTATGTTGCTCTATTTCTTTGGCAAAGTTTGATACTTTGGTGTTTGGTTGTGTTCCATTTCTTTACTTTGTACAAGGTTCTGGGCCCTTTCAAAACCCTACTTACCTTATCAAAAATATTTTCATATAGGGATATAATATCAATGCTCTTGGTAGTTGTGACATTTAATCTCAAATTTTGTTAAAGAAACATAAATCATATCAATTGGACACCACAAAAAAAATTAGTTATTTTTTTTCCTAAGTATCTATTCATAGAACCCTATAGAATGAATATGGAGTTAGTGTGATAAAACTATGTTACTACAATATTTAAAATTGGAAATATAAGAAAGATAAAATATTTCAACTAAAAAGTAGATATAATTGAGAAGCATGTGGGTAAACTTTACTAAAAGATAAATGTAAATGGAAAGCTAATTTAGTGATGCATTATAAAATAAAAGATGAATGTACTTATGCTCTATATGAAGCCAAGTACAAAGAATACATGAAATCATAGCCATGTCTTACCATTGTTATAAATTCCATATCTAACTTATTTAGAAATTTAATAGAATCAACTCAATTTTCCAAAACTATACAACACATAATTATAGTTCATATATTAGATAAATATTTTCTATTGAAAAACTATCTAGGATATAGGAATTCAATGTCTTTTATTGGAGTTCAATTTTCAAAATTCTCATTAGTATAGATCAATAGTGGTTAGGAAAGGTTTCAATGTTTATCTATGGTGGATAAGAATGAGATATACATAAGAAATTTAATTATATAATTGTATTTTAGTTGTATTTACACAAGATGATGACCATTACAAATACTTCTTGGGTATGCATACAATTTTATGCTATAGATTATCATATATGCTAATCCCATATTCTTATGGTTTATAAAATGAAAGAAAATTACACCTCTTCTCACCTTCTATAACTTGTAAAAAATAGTTTGAAGCAAACTAGAGGCTTGTATGGTTTGGTTATTATAAGGAAGCTAAACTATTGTTGATATAGATGGATCATTCATCATGTAGGTTCATAGAATTTATCTTATTACAAATTTGTAGAAATCATGTTCATTATGGATGGTAATCATTCACTTCATGGATCATAGAATTATTTTGGTTTTTAACATTATGAGCTAATTTTCATCTATTTTGAAAGTTGACGATCTTATAAATATTGCCATAGAAGTTTTTGAAAAATAGAGTTTATAAAATTTGTTGAAATGCTTACTCCAAATAATAAGCTACTTAAATATGTTGATGTTAGGTGGATATAGTGATTCTAGGTTCATTAGAGGGTGAAAGATTTTTTAGTGCCTCAATAGTTTTGAAATCAAATTAAAAAATAAACATAAAAAAGAGAATTGATTAAGGATCAATACAACTATATATAATGTTTAAAATTGTTAAAGAAGAGGTGCAATAGATATTTTGTCTCAATTTGAAAAGGAGTAGCCAAGTATTTTGAAAATGGACTCAAATAATCTAGCTTAAATTCTAGATGATGAAGAATAAGGTTCCCAACAAATATCCAACACAAACAACTAGGATATTTTCCAAATTATATATTTAGATGAATAGGCTAAGTTTTGTTAATATATGTATAGTCATGATGGATAAATATGTAATTGGAATCTATAATTTATCTATAATATTTTTTTGAATGCACAAGATAAAATATGAAGTAATTGCAACATCGAATACAATAGGCTCACTATTAGAGGGCTCGCTGCCCAAAAGGAAATAAGGTTTCACTACCAAATAATACAAAAGAAGAAATAAGAATGTTACAATGAGAAATCCATCTCAAAGAAATAGAAAGATCCAATACAGCATCCCCTGTACATTCATAGCCTCTCTAAAGAATTTAGACACCTTTTTCTCATTGCTTCCAGTAGTTTAACACATTAAATCTTGCACTTCATTTCACACTTTCACACTTCACAACTCTAAACTTCACATCACATGCTTCATACATAATTCTCAATCAACTCAACACATATTTCTACCATCCTCAACCTTGAAAATAATTGACAAGGTAGGTTATGCACCTCAACCGTGCAAATTCAAATTAGGTCAGCACAAAGCATTCCCACAGTGGAAAATAATGAAATAGGACCACGTCACACCTTAACTCATACCTAAAACCATACATATACACCACGCCATCCTTCCACAAACACTGAAGAATTTTTGTAATTAGTGCAAACACCCAAGGTTGGTCAAACCTATGTAAAACATCTTTAAACAATTAAGTGTGTGCTTCCTTAGATCCAAAGATGACTTGCAAAAAACATACATCACTTGAACACAATTTGGAATATTCCATAAACACCCTAAAATCCAACAAATTCCTTTGCAACAACTTTCACCTGAAAAAAATACTCATCATGCACACCTGGTTAACTTTCCCATACTGTAACACATGAATCCAACCTTGTATAGCACCAAACTTTGAACAAATCATCCTGAATATATATATGAGCAATGTAAGCACACCACCAAATCTGCAAGACTAGAAACCACATTAAGGAGAAATGTGGAGCATAACCATTTCTACCAAACACTATTGCAATACTCTGTTCACACACTAGTGAACACAAATTTTTGTGCACAACGATCCAAGACAAGAGATTCTAGATATAATACCTATGAACACCTATTATCAACATATCCAAATCACATAAGTAGATATTCAACACAAGAGAAATGTGGAGAAAAACTAGATCACTACTCTGCTATAATGAACACCTCTCAACCACTATGTTTTATCTTTTATTCAAATTTTCTCAAAAGCACTTGGAAACCAAGCACCATAAACACATTCTCATCATCTTAAACACTTCCTCATCACCACCAAACTACTATAGCAACTCAACCATACATAAGAGGTTGAACATACACCAATAGAAGCTTATCAAAACAATACTAGAGGTTGACACTAGTGACATACTAATGAGAACATAATGTAGCTAACCAAAGCATCATCACAAACTTCCAAAAAACTCTACATAGTCATGTTGACATCAATGCAACCACATAGATATGTTGACATCAATGACAACACACAAGCTACTCATACTTCCAACAATCTCCCCCTTTGTCATTGATGGAAACACATGATGTGAAAAACCATCAACAACAAAAACAACTCTGGTCACTAAAACCCATACTATACAATAGTGCATACTACTCCCTTACACTTTCTCTTTCTCCCCCTTACTTCATAAGGTTTTTTAGTTAACTCTCTCCCCCTTTGAAATCAATAGTAAAGGGAAACACACTAGTATCTCTCTCCCTTTGACATAACTCATACATTGTTCTCACTTTCTACAGCTTTGCAGCTTCCTTTTCTTTTTATTGCACTCTATTTTTGTCACACCTTCTCTGTATACCTACACATTCCACTTCTCTGCACACTCCCCCTTAGGAGTACACTCTACACTACTCCAACTAGCAAATACTACACATATCCTTTGACACAGGTGACTAAGGAAAAGAACTTGTAAGTAACACAATGACAATACTTACTCCCTCTGACTGCAACAACCAACAATACCACTACCTAATCCCCTTGAGAGGTAGCCACCAACATTAGTCCAGAACAAGGAATGAATATTGAAATCCAATAGATTGATTCATATCCTTATGCATCTAGTTCAAAGAAGGACGAGCAATAACCCCTAACTTCTCCCAAAGATACTAAACAGTATCCTTAGGATGAGCCTTTATGAAGATATTTTTAATTTGATCCTTTGTAGGCACATACTCTAGCTTCACCTCATTCTCTACAACCTTATCTCTCAAAAAGTGATACCGGATTGAGATATGTTTTTTCCTTGAATGCATTACTGGATTCTTCGAAATGTTAATAGCACTTGTATTATCACTAAAGATAGAAATAGGTTCATCATATACCACTCTAATATACTTCAAGGTTTTCTTCATCTACAACACCTATGTGCAACATGATGCTGCAACAATGTATTAAGTTTTTGCAGCAAATAAGAACATTGAATCATGCTTCTTACTTAGCCAAGACACCAACCTACTTCCAAGAAAGAATGCACCACTTGTACTTTTTATTTCATTCACACAACCTACCCAATCTACATTTGTATAAGCACTCAAAGAGAAATCAGTATCCTTTAGATACTACAAACCATGTTCCAGAGTGACCTTCAAGTATCTGAATATTCTCTTCACTATTGTAACATGTGACTCTTTGGGATCTTATTAAAATATATCCACGAGATAGATTGCATTCATGATATTCGGTCTAGTAGCAGTTAGATATAGCAGTCCTCCAATCATTGATTTGTACTTGCTCTAATCAACCTTAGGAGATTTATCATTCTTTCTCAACTTGTAACCTTTTTCTACCTAATTTATTTGTAGTCCAAGGAATAAATTCATCTCCCCAAACATTGACATTTCAAACTCATTCTACATCTATTCAACAAATCTCTTGCACATAACTTCATTTCCTCCAAAAATTACATCATCAACATACACAACCACAATCAAGATTTAATCTTTTTCAATTTTAAAGTAAAGATTACTACCTATGATACCTTTATTGAATCCTTTCTACAATAAGTACCTATCCAATATTGCTTGAGTCCAAACAATTATTTCTTCAATTTGTACACCATATTAGGGTTATCTAATAGCTAAAATCCTTCCAGTTGTTCAATGTAAACTTCTTCCAACTCACCATTCAAGAATGTGGACTTCACATCCATCTGATAAACTTTGAAATCCTTATGTGTTGCAAAGGCCAAAAACATCCTAATAGCTTCCATCCTTGCCATCGAAGCAAAAGTATCTTCAAAATTTATTCCTTCCACTTGTGAATAACCTTTACACACAAGCCTTGCCTTATTCCTAACCACTTCTCCATTCTCATTCAGTTTATTCTGGAACACCCACTTGGTTCCAATCACATTCTTATTTGTTGGTCTTGGGACAAGTTCCCAAGTCTAATTTTTCTCAATCTGCATTAGTTCTTCCATAGCCTTGATCCGATACTCATCTTTACATGTCTCAATCACTATTTTAGGTTCAATTTTTGAAAGTAAACACGTTTACTTGTTCGTTTATCATAGAATCTTTTCTTCTTATCAATACACCTTTAATTTTTTCACCAATGATTTGACCTTTAGAATGATTCTTCTACACATACTTAGAAGTCTTAGGGATCCTTTCACTAGTATAATTTTGCAAATAAATGACTACGTGACTAAAACTTTTAGTCATGTGACTAACACTAGTAGTATCTTGAAAATAAATGACTAATTTGGTCATTGGGTAAAATCACAACTAAATGACTAAATAAATGACTAATATCAGACAAATAAAAATGACTAAATATATGGTTAAAATTAATGACTATTACTCCTCTATTCCTTTTTCTTTCAAATTTGATCATAATCCATAGACCTTAATTAAGCCCTCCTCATGGGACCCCTACCTAAGCGGGCCATTTGGCCACCTAGGTTGCTTGGTGCACCAAAAATACCTATTGTGTGGAAGGCATTGCCTCTTGGTGCAGTCTTAAGGCCTTCACATATTTTATAAAAAAAATTATAAACATTTACATTCTTTAACTTTTATTACTCATTATGTTAATGAATCGTTAATGTTTTTAACTATGATTTGAAGCCAGTTTGATTTTCATGTTGTGTTAGCATGTCAAATGTATCAAAGAGCAATTGTGGTAAATTTCACTAATAAAATATGATTTAAAAATAGAGTTATTTTATAATCTATGAAATCAATTGTGTGTGGATCATTTTTATAGATGTTATTTTTTATACAAGTTTGAACTCTAGTAATTTTAGGAGCACATCATGATTATCTTAATTTTCACAACCTATATTAAAATGACAATGTAGATAGATGAATTTTTTCCCCTAAAAATGAAGATTATTTTTTGTATGCCTTCCACAAAATAGTTTTTTTGGGTGCATTTTAGCAATAGGTATTTTTGGTAGACAAAAAAATTTAAAAAAGGGTATTTTAGGTGCCTTGGTCGATCAAGTCGTGTATGCATTTGGAGGGAATCTCAGGCAGTTCGATTTTTTTCATAAAACATTGTGATTTCACGTTGGAGGGAAGTTTCAAAGTTTAATCAACAATTTGGTATTTCATCTCCCGCGCGCGTTTGAAGGTTTTCCAATTGCAATTCTAACGAAGGAAACAACCATTGAATACAAAGAGTGGTGGTTTCCATTTTTGTAATGCCAGAGCTTGTTGAGCAGCATTTTCTGAGTTGCAACACCAGTATCATTCAAGAAAGGGCGGAACATTAAAAACGGTTACAATCTAAAGGTAAGTGGAAATCTTGAATCTTGAAACCTCATGTTGATCTTTATCCTTTATGACAATGATCCTGATGTTGCATATATTGTTCTTGCTTTCCATTGCTTCATTGTTATTACAATCTTGTGCTTTCACAGATATAATGATAATGCTCTTTGACATTGAATGAATCTCATTGACTTTGACCCCTTTTCACTCTGTTCCATGGTCTTTTACATCTTTGTGCATGATATCAGGTCAAATGGAATTCATAACAATTGCTATTATCTCCTTCATTTTTCTATGATCCTCTGACACTCATATGCTTTGATATAACAGTGATCATTTGCAACTATTTTCCCTCTATATATTGTCTTTCATTCCTATCCCTTGCATTCCTTGGACTACTATTATCATGCATTGAAAATTGGAACTCTTTATTCACTGTATTGATAACTCATTGGCACTTTCATTGTTTGTATTCACTGCTATCTTATGATGATTGTTCTTCATAGTCAATCCTTAAAATCATTGCTCTAATAAAAACATATTTTTTCTCTTTTGTTTTTACATTATGATCTCATTGCTTTGAACCTTGTGCTTTGTGATTATCACATCTTTGTTACAATCTCTTCGAGTTCTAACTTTCTTTCTCTGTTGACTACAAGATACCCCTTTGATCTTACAACCCCAAGCCTCTTAAAGAAAACTTAGAATCAATTGGCAACAGTGAACAAAAAACCATCATAGCCAATTTCATTTCTTTTCCAAGAGCATTCAATGAAAATATAATGGAAAACACACATCACTCTGTGGGGTAGGGTTTATTTGATTTGAAAACCTACCTTCAACATCCAAGTCAAAAAGTCAGCCTACCAAGTCTATGCCGAGTCCTCCAAGTCTTAAGTCAAAAATCAGCCTTCCAAGACTGTTTTACATCCAAGTCTTATATCTATGATACAAGCATGATAAATATTTGAAAATACTATACACAACTATATGATACAATGCATAAATTTGTACGCTTTCTCATTATATCAAAAGCTTCAAACTACAACTCACAGAAATTAGAAATGAGTTATAAAAAAAACCTATTGTCAAGTACAATTTTCTCCAAATCAAAATTGCATTATCCAATTTACATAAATTTTTGTTTAACTGATTTTTGTGGGAAAAAAAACTTAGTGTACAAAGTAAAGCAAGAGTTTCTTTCCAATTTTTCAAGGCCTGTTGTTCACAAGTCCAATAAGATCAGTATTGACCATAGCAAAAACCACCTGTACTAATAGTGTTAAGTTAGAAAATATTCCACATAAAGAAATATATTTTAGATAAACATAGCCAGTTATCCTTCTAAAATTCAGATAGCTAAATACAAGAAGGATGGTAAAACATAAAACATTAAAATACTTTAAGACGTTGCAAATTCCATGCAATTATTATAGAAGCATAACATTAAGATAGGAACAATTCATTTTTCTTAGATATTCATCACAAGTTTTCTCCCGTAAAGAACTCCCCCCGACATGAGCAATGGGAAGTGCATCTTCCATCTTGTTCGCTGACAAGCATTGCATGACTGCTCCCTTATAATCACCAACAACTAAAGAACTTTGAATGGCTTCATTGCATTCTTAGTATTCAGTTGAATCTTTAGTAGCTTCATGTTGCACCTCTTCTCCATTACCTAGGGTATCCTTCCCAACAACAAAATCATTTTCAGTGAGAGGAAGTGAGGAATCTTCTTTCGGTCTATGCAAATTATCAAAAAACTCCTCGCCATTATCTCTGGGGGATGTAACATCTTGTCCACCTTTTGACTGAACTAATGGATCTACTTGCGTTGTATCATCAAGAGTGACATTGTTGATTATTTCACTGCTATTATCATGAATGTTGGCAGATTGAGCTTCTTGTAAGTCTTGATTCTCTATTGACTACACTTGAAATCCAAGGTGCTCAAGTAGCTTTGTCCTAGCATTGCCTTCATCTTCAAACATGACTCTTAGGAAATTCCATGTCTCCCTCTCTTCTTCCAAACTAAATCAATGCAGAAACCAAAAATTTGCAAGTGAAACAATACAAATGAATGTAAATTGTTATTAATCCCATTCAAAAAGTATCCACAAATACTTGTAATTGAGAATCCTGAGACTTCTTATCCCATAAAGCTCGCAATGATGATTTTTCACCATCTGCTATTGCAGCTTCAAACTTTGTTGAATGAAGCACCAGATTGTCCTCGGTAATGAGATTGTGTATATATACCTATGAAAATAGCAGAAAAATAAGACCATATATCATCTTAATGACATGTACCAAAGAATAAATTGTACTCTACCTCAGAAGAGCCAATAGCACTCTATGATGTTGTACCGAGCCGAAATGAAGCAAGCTTTCCTCCAAATCCAAAATTGACACCAACTGGTGATCTCTTCAACCACTTAGGAGCTTTCAAGAGTGGACCTGAAAAGGGAAAAACGAAAAGATATACATCATGTATTTGCATACAGGATCCCAATTCATTGAGAAAATCTTATAAGTGAGATTCCCATTTCTTAATTAAGTCATGTATGGTTATCACATAAAGCAACACTTACCACCCACTTTATGTTTGAAAGCAATTAAAGCACTATACTTGGGTTATTCACAGAGAGTCATTAGTCAAGTACTATAGGAAACAAATCATGGGCATATCAAACTAGTAGAGCATAGATAGCAATAGTGATCATGCATAAATCTCATGAACATATTTGCATCAATTAAGGTAGACGTATTTCGACAATGAAAAAAATCTAGATGAAATAGACCTACCTTCCTAACACTTTCACTTCTGCCTATGATTTTCATTAACACTGAAGTATATGTAGATTGGGCAGGTACCGTTGGGCTCTAAAGGCCCCTTATTATGTGATTAAACAATACATACAATTGGGGAAATGTCATTATATGTAATGACATAAGTCGAGGTTGAAGGTATTGTTTGATGCCAATTCAAACAATGGAGGCTCTTGTTGAAATCTACCTCTACCTTCTCATCATGGCAAGGACAGTGAGATGTAGTTAAACCATGGAATTCATGCATATATTTTGATGAAAAATCCTAGGCCATCATCACTAGTGTTAGGTATCAAAGTGAAGGTTTTAAACCATAAGGGGGTGTCAATCCCTTAATACACCTTTGGCACATGAACAAGGTAAGCAAGACTGATTACCTTCTACTCTTCAGGCTCTACCAAACCTAGGCGGGTATACCTAAACAATAAGGCAGATTTGCAGATAGATATGGTTCCTAGATTGAGCAATCTACTTACTATGGCACGTGAGATGAAGCAGATGTAGAGTTTTAATGTCTAAATACTAGTGAGAGTAATTGAGAGTTCAAGTTTGTGAGTTGTATTTTTTATGTAATATCTAATTATTACCAGTGCCTACTTCTATTGGGTGGATAGAGTGGAGGGATGAATGATGATTTTGGAGATAGGGTTATGTAAGATAGGTAGATTCACTCTTCAGCTTAACTCGAACAGTTGGGCACTTTGAATGTTTGCACCTTATGAAAACATGCAAGTATGTCAGTTATTTAGACTCTTCTTAGTAATCCAAGTGATATCCCCTTATGCTACTATGAAGTTGTGAAAGGATTTAATTCAAATGTGAAAGGAAACCAATTAAGACAATCTATTCAAAAGGACTTTAATCCAAACAGGAACCTATCAAATTTGATTTCTTAAAAGGAATTTTAATTCTTCTGCACACCGAAACCAGTCAACAATGTCACACAACTACAGAAAATGTGTATTGAAAAATTAAATGTATTTCCACACACTCAATTTGAATGGCATAAATAGCCACTTCAGAGACAGCCAAATAACATATAAGCATATAAATCCACACAACAGTTGAGCACTTGAAAGCAAATTAATAGTTATGCATAACCTTCTCCATTATATTTATCTTTGAATAATATGCATTATAACAGTAGTTTTTGATATGAGATGGATGATTTATTCGGGTCTTGGTCTCTCTTATATATGTGAGAGGCAACAAGCTACAGACTCGTTACAAAAATTCATGTTGTTTGATAACTAAACATAATTAAGAAAACGAAATATTGCAGCAACTAAATGTATCGATCCGTTAATCTCAAGCAGAATCTTGTGACCACCTAAGGTTTGTTCAAAGCTTCTACTCCATGATATGGTGCTCATGTTGTTGGCTAACTCCTTTCATCCTAATGGTTGCCCTATTGTGCCTGGTGTATCCATAGTTTGGTTGAAGAACAAATTGAATGCAGAGAGGTGATGGATGTATTCTTGTTCATCACAAGTATCTGCATTGGAGATCACCTCTCTCATATCATACTCCCTATACATCATCTTCTTGAGTTGGTTGTGATTATTTTGTAAAATCATATCCTCGTCATTGATCTCTTGTAATGCAGCAGTCAGAATCACATTAAAATATTCCTTCCAATCAACATATTCTCGAGGATTTCCCATATCATCATAGAGTTTCGGAGTCAAATTGAAGCACTCAAAATCCTCGACGATCCTCTTATGATATCCATTGTGTGCTTCTACCAATTTGTTATGTGTCTACATTGTATGTCCTTTCAAGATTTTCTTGTCTTGAAGCTCTTGTCTCTTTTCGATTATTCTCCCCTATAATCGTGCCTTCTCCTCTAATGTTGAGAGTACCTGTTTAAATTGCCTCCAATATTCATCGACACATTTCATCATCTTATTGAATCTTCCCTCGATCATTTTAGATGCAGTCTTATACTTGATGGTTTTGATTTCCTTCTCTAATTCTTTACATTTTTCCTGAGATTTCATGTGGCACTGCTTCCAATAATTTGTATCATCCATTTCATCCAATACTCTCTTATCTTTCTCAAGCCATGGGGAATACAATTCTGGTGTGGAAGAGGAAGATGATCTTTCTCTTTGATGTGTTAATTCCTTCTTCAACTTGTCATTTTCTTTAACCAGCTTATCAATCTGTTCCTTGGTGAACTTTGCCACATTGACATTCAACTTTGTTGTGTCCATGGGGTTGGTATCCCCTACTCTTTGAACCAAGAGATTTCTAAACATTTGGTTTGGATTATCAATCACAGCTGGTCTTTTGTCATGTGGGTATAGTGACCAAATAAGAAAGGTGGCCTCATCTAGATTGTATCCAGATCCTGAATACATCTTGTCACTTGCTTCGGTTGTTAAATTCATTGTTTTATCTCCTCTCTTTCTGAAACTATCAAACACAATTGTAGAGCTTATATCCCATCTGGGAAAAAGTGATACTCCAGCTTCTTGGAGTAACTCTCTCCCTCTCTCAGGAGTGATGGACTCCATCTCTTTGTCTATTTCTTTTTTCAATTCTTTCAAAACAGCAGCTTCTTGTTTAGGAGTGACATCCTGCATCTTTTGTCTCATTTTCTTGCCTTTATATTCATAAACAAATGATTTAAACTCGGGAGACTTAACAAAATCTCAATCAGAAATGAACTCTTGTCCAGCCTTGACCCTAACATCATCTAATAATTCATCTGATGCTTCAAATCTTACAACATTGTGTTCATGACGAGGCTCATACCGTACAATTACAGGATCACTTATTTGTTGTACTTTCTCTTCCTCCTCATCACTTTTCTCATCACTCTCCTCTTCTTCACTCATATCAGTATCTACAGAAAAACTCACATCAGGAGTTGGCTGTGAAGGGATATAATCTAAGGGCTCTATATCTTCAGCCTGCACTCCTAATAGGTTGCATGAGGGGCATCAAAGACAAATTAAGGCACATTCTTTACCACTTCATCCATATGAGCAATGAGTTGCTCAATCCTTGCTAGAGGATCCTGTATTTCACCAAATTCCTTCGAATAAAATGGGGCATTTCTTCTTTTCCATTCCTCTGCAAGCATAACCCTATTATATGCAGTCATTCTTTTAGTGGTAGAGGCTTCATCATGGTTTATGATTCCATCTTCAACTGAGAATACATGCTCATATCCTAATAATTCATGTGATAACCTTGCTTTGTGAATAAAGCCTTTTGCATCAAAATCTTTCCTTTTGTTACCTAGAGGGAGGTTATATTGTGCTAATTTAGCATCAATTTCCTCATATCCCTCATTTGCAACCACTGTAAAGTCTCCAAAACATAAGGTATTGGGAATGATCGATTGTTTGTTGTGTCCTTTGAGGTTTTTGGAATCAGATTTTTCCAATTGCCTCACAATTTCTAAGTAGGAAATTCTACCAGGAACTACTCGTGGCAACAATTGTGGAGTTCCTTCAAACCCATAAACCCCAATCACTATGCAGTCAAGAAAAGCATACTAGTCTCCCCAGTTATGATCCACCTTTTTCCTTGGGTCATTTCCTTTGGTCTTATAAACTTTTGCACTTATGGGGATAAGTTATAATCATATGGATATCTTAGCCACTCCATTAATGGTTTCACAAAAAACTCCTCAAAATAAAGATAATGAGATCTACCAAATCGACTATCCCATAGTGAAGTCCACATCTGTACAGGTTTGAGGTTCCCATTTTCATCTATATCTTTTATTCTTAATTCTTGACTCCAGACCCTTCTAACATGTCCCTCATGCATGAGAAAATGCATGAACAGAGAATAATGTTTGAAATGAATATATTCACTGTTGTTTTTAATCTTTTCAAGCTCCCGATTTAGGTCATTGGCCAAGTATCTAGTATAATTGAATGACCTGGCATCATTGCTTTGTATGTCTGCAACTAAGACCATTAGGGAAATAGACATGAGGGGTGGGACCTCTACCCCCAAGACCTGACCAGCTGAATAATAAGTGTATATGAAATATTCTTCAAACAAGTCCTCATGAAAAGGAGGGTTTTCATTACTTGAAAACCTCTTGAGTTGTCCTGCTTCATTATTAGGCCTATGCAAGGGTAGTTTCCATCATTTTTAGCTGGTATCCATATGGTGACACTCTGTCAAGAGATCTCTAATTGTGAATGGCAAGTTCATAGGACACTCCAACTGAAACACATTAGAAATTAAATCCTTAGAAATAGCAAGCATGTCAGCCCCATTATGTGCTTGGATAGTTCTCCTCTTCAGGTCATATTTGCTAGCCAGAGCTTTAATTAATTCTAAATTTACGAACACATTGGGAACCATGAGTCTTCCCAAGTTCAACCTCCATGGGTTGCAGACTGTCTAAAACCTAAATTGTTTCCTGTAATGATACATGAAAATCTCATACCCGGTCGTGTGTCCAAATATCCTCCAAGCCTTTATGTTTATCTAATAATCTATCCATTGAAGGATTCATATGAGAAACCCTCCTGGGTCTTGGCCCCAACCCAGGGCATTGATCTATTAGGTCTTGATTCAAGAGTCTCTTCTTAGTTTTACATTTCTTAGCTTTGGGTTTTTCTGCATTTTCCTCCATTGTTTGAATTCTTAATCCTTTGAAAAATACAACTTCTCAGTCGAGATTGGTGTACTTACTTGGGTCTCACCTCCACTGGTTTCTTCTACGTGAGAATTCCTAGCTTTTCCTTTCTACTTATGTCCTCAGCGAAATCTTCCAGACTGTGCAACAATTATGCGATCAACTTGTGATATAATTCACTTCAACTCTGGCTCATAAATACACCACCCATTTTAGTCTTGTCATCGGGGGGAAGCATTTATTTTTAAATATCTGGATGATTCCTTGAGATGTCACATTAGTTAACAATCAATCATCATCGTTGTATCGGCAAGACTGCAATCCTTATTCCACTGATAGTCACCCTCTCCACTGATGAACAATTTTCCTTTGGTCTATCGGCAGGAAGCCCAAATATATTACCCCGATACACATTAATTCCCCCGATATATAATAATTCTTGATAATTTATTATCATATCGGGCCATCGGGGGAATGTAGACATTTGTTCCACCAATGTTCATGTGTTACAACGATGTGCTTACCTTTGTTAACTCTATCGGTCTATCGGGGGGAACGCCTTAGGAGTTAGCCTGATAGGGTGTTGTTACACCGATACTAGGTTATGAACTATTTTCATCGGGCCATCGGTGAGGCTATGATGGGGGTTCTACCGATGATGCATTGTTAGGACTATAGTGCTAATTTTTACTTAGGAAAAATTATGGAGTCTCAAAGTTATTTATGGGTGTGACAATTTGGAAAAGTGGGCTACAAAATGGATCTTGTCACACAAATTTCAACAATTTGTGTTGATCATAAAATTAAAATGTGATGAATTTATGTGGAATGTGGAGGATTAGTGGGTGGAGGCTAGTGAAAAATGTGAAATTTTTCAGTTCTAACAACTAGCACAATGAAAAATAACATGCATAGATCATACAAAAAAATAAGAGAGAATAAGAATTAGTAATGGATAACTGAATAAAGCTTGTTGTCTCCAAGAAGAAAAATACCACTTATATATGGTGTTCATTACCTAGCTTGACCGAATCAATGTTAATCCTTTAATTTATAATATTCTTTACATTATCCCCATGTTACTACAGTTCTGCCAAAGAATTATGACAAGACGAATGCTAGTTCTTCAATAATGAAGATACCATTTCAAGCTAGTTGCAAATTTGCAATGGTTGAAAAAACTCTTTGTTAGAGAGACAAGTGAATCTCCTAACATTGCCCATGATTGAATAGGCTCTGGTACACTTGAAACTACTAATGCATGCATATCTAGTTAGTCAAATTTTCCAAAGTACTTCTGTAGGAACCAACTCAGTTCTTTTCTGGACAGTATATACATCACATTCACTGAGTACACCTCCCACACCCTCCTATAACCACAGTTTTTAGGGGATTTCTCATGGTAATTTGGAAGTAAATTTTGGAGACACTCTTATAAAGAAAGCATGACTTCTTCATAGAGTTGTGTAAACATTTAAAATCCTTATCTCTAGAGCCACTCTACCAAATAGAATAAAATTATAGAAAATAAGGATATATTTTCCAATTAAAGAATTACTCCAAAATATTACCTGATGAGCCTCCACCAAGAACAACCTCTCTAGAATCCACTTGACTACATGCCTGAAATGGATGCACATCAAAAGAGAAAAACCCACATTAATTATAAAGATGTTCCTTATGAACAAAAAGGAACATAGCTAACTCACCAAGGAAAAAACATAGTAGCATCTGGCATGTAATTCTAAGTTAGGTGAACCTAGAGATAAGCTTGTCAAGAAATACTTGCAGCGTGCTGAAATACTTGTAGAAGATATTTATCATGTACTTCTAAGAAATGATTTTGAACACAAACATTTGTGATCCAAAATCAATTATGAGTCTATGGCTATGTTAAATTTGTCCTCTTTGACAATTAGACAAAAGAATCTTGGCCTTCAACTCACTTATATATAATAAATCCTTATGTCACATTTGCATTAACTGATTAACACCATATGATTGTTATTGGTATATTTAAATATTTATAAGTCAGACAACTTGTAAAATGTATAATTGTTGGCATGGGAATGAAATTGGATTGTTGTTGATGTTTGTTATTCTCATGGACAGGTATTGAAGCACTTGCATGGGCGATAAAGCTTGTTTGGATAGGACCTGGAGACTTTTGAAAAGGCGGGCGAGGAATTCGGAGTATGTTGCAACGAATTTGAAGTCAGTGAGGCCCTCTGCAGCGAATTCAGAGGTAATTCGAAACCCTCATTGTCGAAAGTAAGCTGATAGGAAACATAGGAATATTCCATTCTTAGTAGGTAAACTTCAAATGAATGCAAGATATATCTCAAAACTATGACTCATTATATCCTCTTCTTTTTGTTTTGGTCTGTACTAAAAGTGACTACTTTCAACAATGTTTTGGCATCTCTGTTTTCATATTTATGTTTTTTTCTTTAAATCAGAAACTAAATTAATATGGGAATGCACAATATTATAGATGGATGAGCATCAAAGGTTGACTATGGATCAATATCATGCATATGATGAGAGAGTAGCTGATGAGAGGGACAATGACAAATATCCATGTCCATGCAAAAATTGTCTTGGTGGAAAGGTGAAAAAAAGAAATATGATTTATCGACATATGATAAGATATGGGCATAGTGGTATAAGCCCTTGGGCTTACAATTATTATGAATATATGATAGAATGTTAGACTGTGAGAGATGAAGAGGCAACAAACATAGATGAAGTGGCACCAAACATAGATGAAGAGGCAGAAATGTTTGACGAAGGGTTTGAAGTTGATAGAATGTTGAATGAGGGTCTAAACAATAATTGGGCCAAGTCAATGGATGATGCTTTAAAGCATGTGTATGATAATTGCAAGTTAAGTCATTTGACAACAATCCTTCAAATTCTTAACTTGCAAGTGGTGCATGGTTGGACAAATGAGAGTGTAGATCAGTTATTGGCATTATTAAGTTCATTGTTACCAGTTGACTCCACATTGCCAACAAAAAGAATTCAATGTAAAAAGAAAATCAATAAGCTTGGCTTGGGGTATGAAAACATCCACACATGTGTGAATGGTTGTGTATTATTTCGCAAAAATCTTGCAAATGAGAGTGAATGTCTGAAATGTCATGAATTGAGGTATAAACAAGCGTTGAAATCAGTTGTGGTTCCTAGAAAGGTTCTTCACCACTTTCTGATAATCCCATGATTACTCTGAATGTATAGGTGCAGAGACATTGTTGAACTTATGTAGTGGCATGCTCAAAATAAGAGCATTGATGGAAAACAGTGACATGTGCCTGATTCTAAGATGTGGATGGAATTTGATAACAGATGGCCCGATTTTTATCAAGATCCTCATAATATAAGGTTGAGTTTGGCTCTAGATGGGTTGAACCCATTCTCATATCAAAGTACTAAATGGTCAACTTGGCCAGTGTTTCTAATAAATTATAACTTGCCTCCATGGTTAGCAACTAAACCTTTTTTCTTAATGTTATAATTGATTATACCAGGAAAGAAAAGTGTGACTTCGGATACAATAGATGCTTATCTAGAGCCATTATATGATGAGCTAATGGAATTGTGGAAAGGAATTGAAGCAATTCAGTCTTTAAGGGATGGTCATTCAATCAAATTCACTTTAAGAGCTTCCTTATTGTTTATGATTCATGATCTTCCTGCATATTGCACATTGTCTAGTCTCTCTGTTCATGGATACTATGCATGTCCTTCTTGCGACTTTAAGGATTTTGTGAGGCACTCAAGAATTTTGCGTAAGTGTATTTATTGTGGATATCATGCTTACCTTAAAATGGATCATCCATATCGTCGACAAAAAACATGTTTCAATGGTCAAGAAGAGAATCGTGAAGCACCATTGCTAATAACAGGTGATTACATTATGGAGAATGGACAAAAAAGAATGTCATTTATTGAAAATGATGGGATTGTTAGCAGTAGATATGATCCATGTAATGAAAGCGATGTAAAACGGTTGTGCATATTGTATAAGTTGCCATACATTAAGGATATAGCCATTAGGCATACTATTGACTTTATGCATACTAAGAAAAATATAGCTTATGCTATTATAGAAACTCTTTTTGGTGCTCTTGATACTATTTCATCATTTGAAGACTTTTGAGAAATAAAGATTCGTTGAAATCTTTGGTTTGAAAAATATGATAATGCAAAATACAGAAAACCTAGTGCTCCTTATGTCTGGACAAAGGAGCAACGTGCACAATTCTTACAGTTGATGTCTCAGACTCACTTTCCCACTAGATATGTAAGTAGCAGCATCAGAAGCCAAACTAACATTAATAGCTTAAGAGGCCTCAAGACCCATGACTATCATGTCATAATTGAGAATATTTTACCTATTGTGGTAAATATATCAAGTTTGGAAAAGGGGCCAAGATTGGCAATTATAAGGTTGGGCTTAATATTAAAGAGAGTGAGTTTACATGTATTAGATCCTTCAAAATTTGATAGTTTGAGGGAGGAGGTTGTTGAAGTCCTTTGTCTATTGGAACAATAATTTCCACCAGCAATCTTTAACATTTATGTGCATCTTTTAATACATATAGAATATGAACTAGAGCATTGTGGCCTAGTAAGAATGAGATGGATGTATCCTATAGAACGATATATGAAGGTTTATAAAAAAATTATCTGTACTAGGGAAAAACCAGAAGGCAACATGTCTGTGGGATATTCAATGCAAGAGGCCATGGGATTTTGCACAGAATATATGAAGGATTTTAAAAATGTCAATCGAAGTGTATGGGATGATGACGAAGATGAGAGAGTTGCAGGTGATGTATTAGAAGGAAATGGATGTCGCTTCAAGCTATCATATCAAGAAAGAAGTGCAATACATGCCTTTATTCTTCAAAACACATCTTCATTTGATAAGTGGCATGGGTAAAAAAAAATTACACAATAATTTATTTACTCAATTGCATTTACACATTTATATTATTAATCTTACTATTTGTACGTCATTATTCTATGTAGAAAATATGAAGAAGAGAATCAAACTTGGATGCAACATCGACCTCAAAGGCGCAGGCGTCATGATTTGATTGGAGCTAATTCTTTTTCAAAATTTGAAGAATGGATTGCTAATGCAATCAGTGATGCAAAAGAAGAAGGTCAAGATATAACAACAGAGGAAAGTGAGCTTTCACGACCTCCACATTTATGGGCTATGCATTTTAGTGGAATGTGGGCTTATGGTAGTCATTTAAGAGTGGAAGAAAAAGACAAAGGAAAGACAAATTGTGATTGTGTTGTTAGTGTTGAATTTCTTCATGAAATTGAGAAGAAATTTTATGTTGGATTCATCCAAGAAATTATTCAAGTGGATTTTGGTGAAAATAGTCCTATATTATTAAAATGTAAGTGGATCCGACCATCCGCAATACAATTTGATGAGTATGGATTTGTACGTGCAAATACATGACAATTTTAATCAGAGACGGATGAGTTGTATGTTTCCCCTCTTCAAGTTAACCAATCATTTCTAATTGATGATGTAAGAATCCTAGGTTGGTCATATGTCACTCAAACAAAGTCTCGTTCGAGACAAAAATTTATGGAAGTTGTTGATGTAATGCCTGATGGGCGATATGTTAATTTACAACAAACATTCAAAGAAGTAGATGAAGACAATGAGGGACTATTTGAAGAAGATATTTTGATTACCAATGAAGAAATTGGGAGAGATAATGTATTGCATGTCACAAATGAGGATGAGGAAGAAAATAAAGTAGATGCAGACACGAGTGATCAGGATTCTGATCTTACTGGAAATGCAGATGATTATTGATGAGCCCCATTTTATGACCTTTTTATGTAAGACTTTTATGTTGTTTTAAGATTGTTTTATGTTTTAAGGACACAGACCTTCAGACTAATACATGTTTCAAAGCTTTAATGTTGAACAAAGTTGCTATATGAATGCAATATGAATATGTTTTCATATAAAAATGAGGATGCAATATCTCTGTATCAAGTTGCTAATTTATACATTATTATTTTTGTGGACATCAGGAAATGAAGAAAAATAATTTAAGGCACAAATTAGATGATAGTCATCACAATGTTGAAATTCTAGTGACAGATTATGAGCGCTTTCGTGAACAACGTGTGGCCAAGAATAATGAATATTTATCACGTCTTGGTTTGACGTCAAACAAGCAAGTTGTAAATCCACTAAGTAGTAAATTATTTGTTTAATATTGTTTAATGAAATTTTATAGGCAAGAGCTTTATGTATATAAGACATGATATGATTTTTTTTTGTTTTACAGGCAAGAAAAAGAGAGTAGGGAAAATGCAGAGAAAAAATAAAAAGAAAGTAAAGATACAGTGTTTCCAGCTCATGGAAGCCAATGCTTTTGTGATTCAACAAATGAAGATGGTGAAAAAAATAGTTTTGATGAAGTGAAATTTGCGAAGACCGCTACTGATCTACCTACTCATTCCACACATGATGTGGCCAAGGAGCATGAAGTTTTGGTTAATCAAAGTCATGAAGAGAGTTTGTTTTCCTCTGATGTTCCTGCTGAGAGTGCACTTGTCGCATCTACAACTTTTGAAGGAATTAGTGAATCAGCCAGAAATATTTGTAGTGGTCAAACAGAAGATGTGCCTGCTTATGTTAAAAGACAAAGATTGAGTCAAGATTTATACAGATCTACGGAGAGGAACACAAAAGAAAGAATATTAGAAGGGAAGAAGCCATTCTTGGTTGAGTTATCAAGATATGGTGAACCCATTGGGAAAAATGCTGCAAGGTGGGCCTCCGAGTTGGGCATAAGATGTAGGGCCCATTTGGATATCTGCAAATCAAATTTTGCAGAGCAAGATCCACGAAATGTGGAATATGTTATACAAAAATGGAAAATTCCTTTGAAACTGTTGGTGGAAAAATCTCTAGAAAATATTACAAGCACAAGATGAGACTTCTGATGAACAGTTTTAGATACAATTACAAAAAAACAATCATGGAGGGAAAAGAGATGTTAGACTCCATGCTATCTCCCAAATAGTGAGAGGCATTGAAAGAAAGTATGTGTTCCGAAGAATATTTGACAAAGAGTAACAAAGGCAAGAAAGCAAGAGATAATGTGAGGACTAAATATACATTTGGTTGAGGTGGGTTGCAGGCCAAAATGGACAAATGTGGAGTAAGTGTATGGATTTTTGGTTCAATTTACATTGTTTTATTTATTTCAATTTTTCATTGAACTGACTATATGTTGAAATTGACATTGTATTTTAGGTGGAAAACAATAATAGAGAAGCAAGTGTAGAAGATGTTGTCAATTATATGGCAGCACTAGATCATACTAAATCTAATACTAGTATCAAGAGGAAATCTAGTTCATCAACAGAGATTTCACAGCCATCTATTGAACGCCCAGTAAGAGCCTCTCTAAATCATGTCAACTCAAATGAAGACTGCCAACATATAATGAGTTGCTTAAACTGTCTCACTGTGAAAGTTTTGCAGTTGGCTGCCTCTGTTAAGCCTATAATTTCAGCATGGAATGACCATAATTCCACGGGTTCAAATCAGGTAAGAGGCTATCCCTCAATATTTTGATTCTCAACTATATCATCTTTATATTGTATTCTAAAGATGTCTGCAAATTTCATAAATTTTTTCCACAACATGCCTTTATAAAATTACTCTCATGATCTCCAGGAAAAGTATTACGATCATATATAGAACAGTGAATCTATGATATTTTTCCTTTTGTTTCATTGAAATCCATTATGACTGTCCTAAATGTTGTGACTGAGTTTTATGACAAAATAACTATGAGATCAATGAATGATCTGTTAGGTCTCAGAAGTGCAGGTTTTTAAACCATAAGGAGGTGCCAATTCCTTAATACACCTTTGGCCCACAAACAAGGTAAACAAGACTAATTCCCTCGATATATATTAATTCCTGATAATCCATGGTTATATCGGGCCATCGAGGGAATGCAAACATTCGTTCCACTGATGTTTGTGTGTTACAATGATGTGCTTGCTTTTGTTGACTCTATCGGTCTATCAGGGAGTACGCCTTAGGAGTCAGCCTGATAGGGTATTATTACACCAATACTAGGTTATTAACTGCTTTCATCGAGGCAATGCAAACATTCGTTATATCAGGCCATCGGGGGAATGCAAACATTTTTCTCACCGATGTTCATGTGTTACAACGATGTGCTTTCTTTTGTTGACTCTATCGATCTATCGGGGAGGACGCCTTAGGAGTCAGCCTGATAGGGTATTGTTACACCGATGCTAGGTTATTAACTACTTTCATCAGGGGAATGCAAACATTTGTTATATCAGGCCATCGGGGGAATGCAAGAATTCATTCCACCAGTGTTCATGTGTTACAATGATGTGCTTTCTTTTGTTGACTCTATCGGTCTATCGAGGAGGACGCCTTAGGAGTCATCCCGATAGGGTATTGTTCCACCGATACTAGGTTATTAACTGCTTTCATCAGGCCATCGATGAGGCTATGATGGGGGTTTTGTCGATGAGGCATTGTTAGGACGATAGTGCTATTTTTTATTTAGGAACGGGGAAAGATTATGGAGTCTCAAACTCATTTATGGGTGTGACAATTTAGCAATGTGGGCCATAGAAGCAAAAATCTGCAAAAAATTCAAATTAATCCCAATTTTTAAAAAAATTGCAGGCTTTTATTCAAGCATCCATAGCTTGTTCGAAAGCACCTGTTTTAGGCTTTTAGCCATAGCAGCAAGGCAATGAACTGTTTTATAAAATGCTTCGATAGACATGTATGAAAAATGTGTTAGCATAGACAAGGCAGTGAACTCTTTGAAAAAATGCCTCAAAGAAATGAGGTCTCATGGTGATGGAATGCCATGACAATCAAAAGCAATTTGATTGTCATGGCATTCCATCACCATGAGACCTCATTTCTTTGAGGCATTTTTTCAAAGAGTTCACCACTTTGTCTATGCTATTGCTTACTATTATGCTTTCGATAGATTTTTTCCAAGCATCCATAGCTTGTTTGAAAGCACTTGTTTTAGGTTTTTAGCCATAGCAACAAGGCAATGAACTGTTTGACAAAATGCTTTGGTAGACATGTATGAAAAATGTGGTAGCATAGACAACGCAGTTGAACTATTTGAAAAAATGCCTCAAAGAAATGTGGTCTCATAGAATGCCATGACAAGAAAATGCAATTGGCACTACTCCTAGTTATTAGTTATACAATGTGAAGTAATTGCATAACTCCTTAGGTTGACTTTGTAAAAACTATATTGTAATTGAAATTTTCTCATCTATCAGCATCTAGTTATTAGTTATGCAATGTGAAGTAATGCTTTGAGTTTGAAAGATGTGCAATGCAATGTAATCAACGATATGAATATGAACTACAAAAATCTATTTTTTACAATTCATTAGTTAAACTCTTTATTTTATTTGCTCTCTATATCTCTATGCTATGGAATTTCCTTTCAATTTCAAAAAAATAGTTTTTATCTCTTGTTCTACAATTTTTACCTTGTTTTTTAAATTCAATTTTTTTTGAATTTTTTCCAGACTTTTTCCCGATTTTTTCAAAAAAATATTATACTTTTGGTTTGCTGATTTTTTCCCCAAAATATTTTTGCTGCTATGGATCATAAAGCAATAATAAACTCTTGAAATTATGTTCTTTTCTCAGAAATTTCTGATTATTTGTAGTTCCAAGCTTTTGTACTTTCCTGTACAGGGTTTCCTTGTTCTCTTTTACATTGAATTAGGTGGTTGGATGAGTTAACTTCAATTTTTTTCTAATTTGGTGGATTCTTGAAGATTTTTTGTGCATTTTGTAGTCAAATTGTTGAAACGGGTCTGTAAAGACAGAGTTGAGGGTTTGTGAGTCTACAAAAATGGATTTTCACCCATTCCACCTATTGTGACTTTTATGCTTGGGAAGGCTCTGTCGATTATTTTTTACATGAATTACTCATCTGGATATATTTTTTTGCTTGATGGTTAAACTACATGCAGAGCAATTTTATCAAAGCTACACGAAAACAAGAACGCCTTGATGTCTATCATAGTTGTGTTGAAGTTGAGGTAATATAATAGTTATTATGGACAAAAATTTATAGCTTTTTCATTCTTTACTTGACTTATATTTACTTTGCATGATGATTAAAACACATGCAGGGAAATTATATGAAAGCAGAACAAAAAGGAAAATACCCTCTCAATAGAGCTCTCTGCAAAGCTACACAACTTCAGGACAATGTTGACAGTGATTATGCTGAATTTGATGAGTATGTGCATGATATTGATAGTACTACTGGTGCTAAACTTGAGGTGAGTGCTATGAAACATTACTTTTCCTTGATTCTGAAACCCTTCATGTATTAATGACTATTATGATCCCAAACAATGAACAAGCTTATAGAATAGTGAATAAACAACTAAAACATTGAATGTAACTCATAGAACAATCATTGTACCTACTTTGTCACTTTTCAGTGGGGATTGTTGGCACTTCAATACTTTATGATGCTTGACTATGTTTTAGGCCATTATAATTGACCTTTTCAGCATCTTGAACTTAACGTGTTGCTTCTTTCATTGGATGATACCTGATGTTATTTCCTTCACAGATCTATTGTTAACTCTTCATTATGGATGTTATTAAAAAAAAAAAAAAAATTGATATTCTTGCCGCTTTCTCTTAATGTCTTCTTGTTGTTTAGTAATGATATTTGTTGCTTGATCCATTAAACTCGTTGTTACAGCCATAAAACTTGTTTCCCTTGCACTAAACTCACTGCTACATCCACGAAACTCACTGCTACTGCTACTTGTTCATTGGACATCATTCCTGACTTCTTTTTGCATACTCTTACACTATTTTCTAACAGTGAAAGGCTCTTTCTCTATTAATTATGCGACCTCTACATCCAACCTTATTTGATACTCCTTTACTGCAGCTATGAAAGCCATAGAGAAATACTGCATTGTTTCCTCAATGACTGCTCTTAATGGCTATCACATGTTGCCTTGATACATTTTGTTCTTTGTTCTTCTTTTATATGCCATCATTGACAGGTTTATGTTGACTGCATGGGGTTATGTTTCAGAGCTTTAATGCCACTATTTTTGTACATCCCAATGTATTTCACCTTCACCTTGCAGCAGTAGTACTAGTGCTCTCATATTGCATTCTTTGTTTTTGTGCATTAGCTACCTTTTTTATGTGTAATAGTGTTGTCATAACCTTATGTGTCTGGTATGCGTGCATGGTAATGCAGTG
This sequence comes from Sequoia sempervirens, assembly GCA_007258455.2. Classification (NCBI taxonomy): domain Eukaryota; kingdom Viridiplantae; phylum Streptophyta; class Pinopsida; order Cupressales; family Cupressaceae; genus Sequoia; species Sequoia sempervirens. Next base: position 162,830 of record VDFB02067176.1, read on the forward strand.
TTTATACTTGTGGCCTTTGTATTTGATTAGCATGAAGCTAATAGTAGCATTGTAATCACTACTATGAGTGTTGGTTTTTTAGTAAATTAGATCATTGCAACTATTTTTGAAAATTTCCTTTTGCAATTATTTTAACACACACATGCAAGTACTATTTAAGTAATGGTTGTTTTATTATGCAAACAAGGGTAATCATTACCTATCTAATATAATGTATTTTTTTTTCTTTTTGCATAAATGTATTGATGATAAACTCAAAGAAGGGGATAAAGTTAGGGTGTTGGATCCGTTTGATGATGATGTTGCGGGAATTGGGCGGATTCACTCCCTATCTATTGTACATGGATTCAACTTGAAAGGAACAGGAGATGCAAATGTAAACATTTTAAAGGTCACAAGTAGCATACCCTATGTTTATGAAGATAAAATAGATGGAGTTGTTTGTCTGAAAGAGAAAGAGGGAACCTTCACAGGGTGGCCACTAAAATATTTGCAAAAAATGACATAGTTGAACATGTTTATCATGTATTGGTTAATGTTAGACATCTTGGCTCATTGTTTTATGCAGTATTTTGAATGTGTTGTTCAGGGATCTTAATTATCATGGTGTATTTGAAAGAGTTGGAAACTCTTAGACAGCTTTTACATTTCTCATTATATTTACATATATACTTTTATACAACTTTGACATGTTGTAACTTGATATATATATATATATATGCATTAAATTTTTTATTGCAGATTACCTTTATTTATCATGATGTTGAATCAATCTTTTAATTCTAGCATGTTGTAGCTTGTTCGTATATGTAATATTTTTATTTGCTTTTATGTTTTAGTTCAAGTGTAATATTATGTTAGTTTTGCATTATAAAATTTATGGTATTTAATAAATTATTCATTTCATGACTATATTTACTACCAATTAATAGAAACCAGTAAATAAAAATGACTAAATATATGACTAAAGTAATGACTACCATAACTAAATAAATGACCAATTAACAACAATCAATGACTAAATATATGACTAAATAAATCACTACAATGACTAAATTAATGACTAAAAATTGCATATAAATGACTAAATCAATGACTAAATCAATGACCAAATCAATGACCAAATTAATGACTAAAATCAATGACTAAATAAATGACTAAAATTGTTTAGTCATAAATTTAGTGGTGTTATAAATGACTACAAATAAACCACTAATAGTCACGTGACTAAAGTTAGTCATTTATATGCAATTTTTAGTAGTTTATTTAGTCATATATTGTTGTTTGTGTACTAGTGTTTCTGGAGCTTCTTCCTCTTCAATCTATATTTCACTTTCCCTACCTTTATCATTTTCTTATTCTTTGCAAAAAGATTCATTTGATTAATATCCATCTATCATCACTGAACTTTTATGTAGATCTTAATCCACCTTAACACTTGCACTTTCAACAATATTTTTAGCCTCTTTTTGTAGCATTGGTAAGCTTTTATTTTTGTAGAATCTCCAAGGAGGATTCCTTCATTAGATCTTGCATCAAAATTTCCTAATTTCTCTTCATCTCTCCTAATCTATCATTTTCTTCCAAACACTCTAAAATAATTGACAAAAGGAGTACTTCCACACCATAACTCATAGGGAGTCTTTGAACTATTTTCTCTTGCTTGTACTCTATTAAGTATGTAGATTGCGGTATGAATTTCATCTCTCTAGTAGAGTTCCAATAGGTTTGCTACTTTCATCATGGTTCTTGCTACTTCTTGAATAGTCCTATTCTTCCTTTCAACCTCTCCATTATTCTAAGGAGTCCTAAGGGCTAAAAAATGTCTCTTTATTCCTTGAACTTCACAAAAACTATTAAACTCATTGGAGGTGAACTCTCCACCTTTTTCAGATCTCAAACATTTGATTTTTAAATCCATTTCATTCTCAACCATAGCTTTAAATGCCTTAAACTTGTCTAGAGCTTCTAATTTTATTTGAGAAAAGTAACCTAATTCATTCTAGAATAATCATCAATTAATAGCATGAAATACATGTCACCTTGAAAACTTTGTATTCTGGTAGGTCTACAAAGGTCTATATGCACCAATTCCAAAGGATCAGTAGAAGATTGTTCTTTGACTTTGAAAAAATTTCTAGCTTGCTTCCCAATCCGACATTCCTTACAAACAACATTGATAAGCTTTGTAATCTTTGGAAAATATCTCATAGCTTGAATTGAATTGATCCTTACTAGGCAATCAAAATTGATGTGACGCATTCTTCTATGCTATAGCCAACTTTCATTAATATGAGTTATAAAACACATACCATTAGCACCTTTGGGCTGATAAACATTTCCATCTGTCCTTCTTCCTATAGCAACCACAGTTCTAGAGTATTTTATGATCTCACAACCATCATCCTAAAACACAAGATTATATCCTTTGCTACACATTTGTCCTACACTCAAAAGGTTATGTCACAAACCCTTAACATAAAGAACATCATATATATTATGCTTTCCATCAAAACTGATTAAACCTTTTCCACATATCTTAGCAGATGTATCATCACCAAAATTAACTAAGCCACCTTCAAAATTTTCAAGCTTAACAAACTTACTCATCACTTTTTATGTGATTTGAACATCCACTATCAATGATCTAGTTATTCTTCTCTTTTCTAGCATGAAGATCACTCACTAGTGCTCCTATTTCCAAAGTACTTTCCTTCATACATCTCTCATATTTAGAATAATTAGGTCCATAATTTAGATCCATGAACAAGCATTTGTTATCCTCATCATTAGGGTAATCAGATTCATCATTAGATATACTAGCATCTTCTTTAACATATTAACTTTTCTTAACTAATTTACCTTTGTTCTCCTTATATTTATCTTTTAAAGATTTGATAGGACATCTTGAAGCATAATGACCAATATTTTCATAATTGAAACATTTGAAAGGTAACTTACCTCTATATTTTCCATTAGCCTTTTTCAATATACTCACAAATTTTGCTTCTACATCATCAACATCATCCAAATTTGATTCCTCATTATTTTCAGCTTTGCCAACTTTAAAGGAAGACTCATTTTTGAATCACTTGAACCAAACTCTCTTAATTCAAAATTAGTTAAAGTACCAAGAAACTAATCTGTAGAATACTGATCTAAATTTTGAGCTTCTTCAATAGCATAAAATTTATGACTATAGGATTTAGGTAGAGTTCTTAATACCTTCTTTACCACCTCATCTTCTTACAGTTTTCTAGCAAGGCCTATAATGGAATTGAAAAATTCATCCATTTTCTACATTTAGCTTGTAATATCTTCATCCTCTAACATTCGTAGGGTTTCAAATTTCATCTTTAGGTTTTGCATCTTAGCTTGCTTGACTTTTTCATCTCCTTCATAAACACTTTCCAACTTCTTCTAGATATCACTAGCAGATTTAAGATTCATAACTTTCACAAGTTTGGAATTAGAGAGACCACTCAAAAGAGCATACCTTTATTTCCCATTGTTCTCATAGGCCTTGATCTCATCATCAGTGCTCAGACCATTTGTAGGCACAATATATCTAGATTCAACAGACTTTCAAACTCCAAACCCTAGTGAAACAAGGAAACTTTCCATCCTAGTCTTCTGAAAAGCATAATTAGATCCATCAAATAAAGGAGCCTCCTTCTTCTAGATCTACCTTAAGTGGTTAACCTTTCTTCCAAGGAACCTTACTTTGATACCGATTGTTGAATGTACAAGACAAACAACACCAATATAATAGGCTCATTGTCGGAGGGCTCACTATCTAGAAGGAAAAAAGGGCTCACTACTAAATTAAAAAAAAAATGTTACAATGAGAAATCCATATCAAAGCAACAAAAAAATCCACCACAGCATCACCAGTACATTTGTAGCCTCTTTGAACAATGTAGACATATTTTGCTCACTGCTTCCAATAATCTAACACATTAAATCTTGCACTGCATTTCACACTTTCGCACTTCACAACTTTACACTTCACATCACACACTTCATACATAATTCTCCATCAACTCAAAACTTATTTATACTATCCTCAAACTTGAAAACAATTGACAAGGTCAGCTATGCACCTCAACTGTGCAAATTTAGATTAGGTCGACACTAAGCATTCCTGTGTTGGAAAGGAATAAAAGTATACCACATCACACCTTAACTCCAACCGAAAACCATACATATACACCACACCATGCTTCCACAAACACTGAAAAAAATCTACAATTAGTATATACACCCAAGCTCGATTGAACCTATGTAAACACAATTGAACAATTAATTACACACTTTCTTAGGTCCAAAGATGACTCACAGACAACATGCATCACTTGAACACAATCTAGAATATTCCATAAAAACCCTAAAATCCAACAAATTCCTTCGCAACGACTTTCACTTGAAGAACATACTCATCCTGCACACCCAATTAACTTTCCCATATGGTAACACATGAATCCAACCTTATGGAGCACCAAAATTTGAACAAATAGGGATGAAGATAGATATGAGCAATGTAAGCACACCCTAAAATCTACAAGAGCATAAACCACAATATAGAGAAATGTGTAGCAAAACCATTTCTCCCAAACACTACTACAATACAATGTTCACACACTGGTGAACTCAATTTTCTTTGCACAACAATCCAAGAAAAAAAAAATTGGATATAACACCTCTGAACACCTTTGATCAACATATTTGAACCACATAAGAAAATATTTAACACAAGATAAATGTGGAGCAAAACCAAATCACTACTCTACTATATTGAACACCTCTCAACCATAGTGTTTTATCTTTTATTCAAATTTTCTCAAAAGCACTTGGAAACCAAGCACCACAAACACATTCTCATCATCTTCAACACTTCCTCATCACCACCAAACTACTATATCAACTCAACTATACACAATAGGTTGTACATCCACTAATTGAAGCTATTTAAAACAACACTAGAGGTTGACAACATTAATGACAACATAATGTAGCTATTCAAAGCATCATCACAAAATTACAACAAACTCTCCATAGTCTTGTTGACATCAGTGCAACAACATAGATCTGTTGACATCAATGACAACACACAAGCTACTCATACTTCCAACATATTTTATAATTGCTTCTACCAAATCATATGAATAGTAAATCCATAGATTCTATTGGGACTTGATTTTAAAATGCAAAAAATGCTTAAGCTCTAACCCCCTTGTGCAATAGGTACATTTTTTCTATCATCTATAACCAATCTAAGAAATCTCCACCTAGGCATTTCTTTTGTAAAATTTCCTATTTATTGTTCCTCTTCACTCCCTATATTCCTATCAGATTTTGGAAGTTACAAAAATAGAAAAAAGTTCTAAGATTCTAGGGCATTTCTATTTAGTTTATATATTTTTATTAAGTTATGAATTTTTCATGGGGTATTTGTAAATAAATAACTTGAAAAGTAGAAGAATATAATAGAAAATATGTTGAAAATACTTGATGATAACTAATAATAAGCCACTTCAAGCTGATCTTTGGATGGCGTTGAGTGGGAAGGAGCGGGGCTACTCCAATTTGAATTTTTCTGGAGGAAAGAATGATGGAGAGGAGTATTCGGGGGATTCTGAGGATGGAGATGCTAATGGGGAGGTCACTTTTTTCATTTTGGACGGTTTTGTTGAGTTGGCCTCTCCTCCTTGCAATGGCTTGTGTTGCCTGTTTTTTCCTTTGCGGACCATTTGGGGGTTGTGGCATGGAGGTTTTCTAGATTTGGTTGCTCTTGATGCTCCTGTCTATGTTCTTGGTTGTCCTTGGTGCCCCTTTGTGCTTGCTTCATTTTCTAAAGCCTGCCTCCATTGGGTGGCCCCTTGAGGGCAGTTTCTTTCTTAGTAGGGATGTCGATTTCTCATTGTTGGTTTGGTCGGTGCAGGATCCTTTTCTTTCTCGATGGCTTGTCTTTGAAGGCTTTCTACCATGGCCTCTTTGGGCTTCTTCCTACGTTGGTGTCCTTATTGTTTGGTGGGCGCTTGGTGGTTGTTAGATCCTTGTGTGGTTCTCTTTGGTCCTGACTCATGTTTTTTGCAATCTTGATTGAAGAACTATGTGTTTGTGTTTTTCTTGGGGTTTCTCTCATGTCTTTTGTGTGGAGGCTTTTACCTCTTGGGAATTTTTTTTGGCTTTCCTACGATGGCATACCCTAGCTGCTAGTTATGGGTGTGTGTGTCTTTGGGTTGGCTCTTGTGGTGGTCTACAGTTTGGTGGTTGTTGTCTTTGTTTTGCCACTTGTGGTGGAGCTTCTTAGTGATGGATTTGTGTCTCCTTTGGCTTGTGTGGGGGTTTTAGTTTTTGAGAAGCTGCTCCCCTGCTGACAAGTTGCTTCTTGTAGCTTAGGTGTCTCTTTGGGTTTTGAGTCCCTTATGGGGAACGGTGTTTTGCTGCTTTCGGGGCAAGCTTGTGAAAGATACTAGTTGCATGGTAGCCTGGTTGAAGATGCTTAATAGAGTGGATATCTTGTTTGCTACTTTTCTCTTAATAACTTTCCTTTTGTTGTTGGGTTTGAAGGTTTGTGAGTCCATCTCTTGTCCACTTTTGGGGAGATGGGGGTTTGTTGATGGTGTGCAAAATGGTCTATGTTGGAGGTTTTGTGCTGCTAATTCCTTGTTGCAGGCTTGTTTGATGGGGGTTCGTTTTAGAGCTCCTTTGGGAGTTTTTTTTATGGCCCCTTTGTTTCTTTAGTTTGGATTCCTTTGAAGGAGGTGTTTTCCTGTTCTACTAGATTGCTTTCTTTCTACCATGTTCTACATATGTTGTATTCAATAGAGCTAAATATTGCTCCTATTAAGGTGGAGCCCTCTCCTATTGAGGGGAGATGGAGGTTGTAGATATAGTGGGAAGTGCTTCTCTCCTTTGTTGGTTCCTATCGAGGTGGAGTGTGATTTATTTAGAGGGAGGTTTCTTTGGTAGTTCTGGTACCCACTTCTTCCTCTCCTATAGAGGGGAGCCCCATCCTTTTGAGGTGGTTTCGAGGTTGGTGTTTGGATGGTTGATTCTTTTTTATGAACGTTTCTGTACGATTTTTAGGGATTCTTACCCATATTTTGGTGGGAATCTATTAGGCTCAGTTTTTTCTAACTTGAGTGGAAGGTATGTTTTAGTCCAGCTACTATAGGTGGTTTGTGGCTTGGTTGTTTCAGGCAATCTTCAGGGCTTGCTGTGTGGTGGGTTTTTCTTTGGCTCAGAACATTTCTCTCCAGCAATTTGTGATTCTTACCCCTCTTTTGGTAAGAAACTATTAGGCTTTTTTTTCTCTAATTTGACCAGGAGGTCTGTTGCAGTCCAGCTACTATAGGTGTTTTGTGGCCTGTTGGTTTCGGGCAATCTTTTGGGCCTACAGTATTGTGGGTTGTTTCTTGGTTCAATAGGACTAGTTTTTGTCTTAAGTGTGTAGTTGCTTCTGGTTGTGGTGCTAATTTTGGGTTGTTAGTTTGTCTTTGACTCAGGAATGTTGTTGGTTTTGAGTGTTCTATTCCTAGTTTTTGCTAACCAAGTGTTATTTGTGTTTCTATTGTGCTACTACAGTGTCTCCGATGGTACTATTTCATTGGAAAAGTTTGAGACTTTATTGTTTGGAAGTGTCCTCTTAGTTTTGTAAAAGGTTCTTGGTCCTTTCAAAACCTTGCTTACCTTATAAAAAACATGCCACATCAAGGGGAAAACCTCCAAATATCTCCAATGATAATATAATTCATAATATTATGATGAAATAAGATTCACAACCTCCTATATATACCTATTTATGCCTAGGATATCACTCAGGTTGGCTTAGATAACCCTAAATAAGTCTTAGGCCAACCTAATTAACAAAATAACAATATAATAATGATAATATGACTTAATTAGGAGTTAAGATAGCCACAAGCCAATTATTCATAACTCGATGTACTCTAATATTAAGGGCATGGCATGCACCCCTCTTTAAAGAAGCATTATCCTCAATGCTAGGAAATTTTGGATACTTTTGAATGAACTCCTCATCCTCCCATGTGGTGTCTTCAATTGGTAAATCCTTTGATTAGATGAGATATTGAGTGAGTTTTTTGGTCCTTAGCTTCCTTGTGTGTTTCTAAAGAATAAACTTTGGTTCTAATATGATTCTTCCTTCTTTATCAAGCTTCAATAATATTGTTTGAGTAGGGACATTATTTCCAATTACCTTCTTTAAAAAAGAAACATGAAAACTGGATGTATATTTGTTGTTGATGGAAATTCAAGCTTGTAAAAAATACTACCTATGTTCTACATGATTTGATATGGGCCATGCAATCTCAAGAAAACCCAATCCCCAAATTCAAAACTTATTTCACTAAGGTGTTGGTCTACCTGTTGCTTCATTTGATTTTAAGCCACAGATAGATTCTCTTTAAGTCCTGAAAGTACTTGTTGTTGATGAAGCATTTGGTCCTCCACAACTTAGACTCTTGGTGACACCTTCAATGATGATATGATGGAAGGAGGATGATATCCATACAATTCCATAAATAGATACATTTTTGAAGAACTATGGAAGGAAGTGTTATGCCACCATTCTAGTGGTAGCCAATCTACCCATTGAGACTATTTATCTAGAGTGAAACAACGTAGATATCCTTCCAAACACTTATTAACAACCTCCTATATATACCTATTTATGCCTAGGATTTCACCTAGGCTGACTTAGATAACCCTATATAGGCCCTAGGCTAACATAATTAACAAAATGATAATATAATAATGATATGACTTAATTAGGAGTTAAGATACCTTCTATTCTTTTACCTTCTTATCTCAATTGTTGGTCCCACATAGAAAAAATTTCAAGTCTATCTAGTCCCTTCTACCCTTCATTTTCCTTTTATTCTTCCATTTTTAGTTTTTTATTAACATCTATACTTCTATTACATCATAACTTCTTGACTTCCCATTCTCTTTTGCATCCCTAAATTATCTTGTCCATAACTTCTAATTGAGTTCTTTTATTTTCCCTCCACCTCTCAACATCCAAACCTATAACTCCCCCATCATTTACTACATTTTTTCTAATTCCCTTTTTTGTAAAATTTTGTTGACTTCCAAACCTATGAACTTCCTCCAATTGTACCTCCACCTCCCTTTGCTAGTTCTACATTTTTTATCATATCCTTTTCAGTCCCTCATGTAGATTTTTGATGAATGTATTTCATGTTCCCTTCACCTCCTGATCTCCCAACCTTCAATCCATTTCCCCCTTCTACCCCTTTCTCTTCAACTCTCCTTTGTAGGATTGTATAGTTTTTTTTTTTAACTTCTTTTATTTCATCTTTCCACATCCATATCTCCCATATTCCCATATTTTCCCGCATTCCCTGTTATGCTTTTCCTATGAACTATCAATAGACTTTTAAACTACTATTTCAATGTACCACCCTAATTTCGACTTTAACCTTTATCTACAATGAGGTTATGTATTTTGCTCAAAGTGATTCCTTTTCTTAATTATTTCATTTTTGGAGTTGTAATAGACCTCTAATTTTCATTATAAATTATTTTCCTCGCCTCTAGTCCCAAAGGGAAACCTTGTATCTCTCATCCCAACATCCCATCCCACATTATTTTTTACATTTCTACTAGATTTCCTTTATCACTATATAGATCTTCCCAAGATGTTATTAATGACCTAATTTAACCTCTAAAACTATTTGACTAGATTTTTCCTACCTAAAAATCCATTTTTCATCCCAAGGGCATAGATCCATTTTTCTTGTCTTGCAAGTAAAATTTATAAACATTTATCCTCTATTAAAATTATGCAGAAAAATAGATCACCAAACAAAATGATTATATATGCAAGTATATTTTCTAGACAAAAGGATTGGTTATTCTTGCTTCTCATACAATTGTAAGTGTTGAGGATCATCTACAGTTTCAAATCCTACAAGTCTAATCATTTGCGAAGCAACACACTTTGTAAATTACAAGGAGGTCATTTTATTGTAAGTAATATATGTTATTGAATGTCTTTAGGGGAACTTATATGTAATTATTGTGCAAGTGTTCTAGCTTAGGATTTTTTCTCGTCATTTTTTGGTATGATCGTAATAAATATTTGATGAATATTGCAGCATTTTAATTCATTGCAATATTTTTAATGGTCTTCTCTTTAATTCATATGAATTTATATAATTTAGAGATGGATTCTTAGTTTTTTTTCAACTATTTGATATTTTATCTTTAATGTATATATATGCACAACTAGTATTTTGTAGTGATTCCATTGTGTTAGGTTTTTGGTAAATTGTGACTCTATAACCCACTAGAATAGGAATTGATCTTGGAATTTCATGATCAATAATACACTTGATATGAAAAACATATTTTACCAATGGTTTAGGAGTATGTTATTAGTTTTTATACACCTCATGATTCAGTGGTTCATCTAGGGATGCATCTATAGACAGCCATAAGAAATATTATCCTTAAAAATCATTTTCTCATACTTTCATCTTAGGCTTGTGTAATGATGTTCATATCATCTTAAGATACTTTTATATGCAATAGGTAAATATTTTATCTAGTGACAAACTTTTGGGAAAAGTGTACATTAGATACTACTACAACACTTTCTATTTTTCTATGTCTACTAGTGATTAATCTTATCGAGGATACCTCTAAGAACACCCTCATAGGTCTACCTAAGCCCAAAGTAAATAAGAGAATATCCACTCTCAACACTTAGCTAACAATCACTCATATTCTATTGATGAGTGGATTAATTCACCTTTAGGATGATTTTTTCCTAGACCTAAGGTGGGTTGACTCATCTAGGAGTGTGAGTAGTAATTCCAAGACCCAAAATATTGCTTACAAATATATAATGTCTTCAAAATCATATATTTTGATAGAAAAATAAATATAGTAACATATCATATTTTATACCAAAACATAGATTATAGATTTCTTCTCTGTATTATTTATTAATTTTTTGTATACACATTTTTTTTAAGTTATCAATAATTTCATAGAATTAATATCAGTAATTTAATTTTATGAAATTTGGTGGCCCATTTTTATGCTAAAAGGATAAAGGGCTACACTTATTACATTATAAGTTTAAAAAATATAGAAAACGAGTGAATTAAGTGATTTTAGAAAACGGAATAATAATATGTACATTAAGTGTGCATCTAAAGAAATATTTACATTTAGTATTAGATTTTTGAAATTATTGCATATGGTGATATAAGAATTTTTTGTAAGGGTGTATTTTTTTGTACAAATAACACCCATTTGTACTTTTAAATATGGCCACATGTAATATTGATACTCTTGGGACCATCCATGCTACAATTAACAAATATTTTTATATATTTTGATGTTGTATTTGGTATATCAAATTAAAATGAGTATTAAAGAAGAGGTTGGATGAAAAAAGGTTGAAGAATTTTCTCATCTTGCTCATTTTTTAATTGCATGAGAGGCACCAATTTCTCATTCATCTGCCTTCTTATTTCAAGAGGAACTTCACAGTTCCTAGTATTATTTGTGGATAGTGTGTATCCATAATAATTGTACAAGAGGTTTGGTTAGTGTGTTGTCCCTGTTTGTATTTATGTTGGTCTTTTTCATCTTCATTGGAGGAGATATTTTTCCATTTTGGCACTAGAAGAAGGATTCTAACACTTTCAAAGGAAGGTTGATCATTAGAGGAGAGTTATTCTCTCATTATTTGGGCAATAGGGGAGGGATTTGGGATACTATTAGATGGGATTAATTCTCATTGTGAATGGAGGTTAATATATATTCTCTTATGTGGTATAAAAAATTTATAGAGATTCATAGATATTATTTGATAGTTAGTGTTAGAAAAAAGTGTCTCAACCTTACAATTATAAATGGTTACTATTTATATTAAGTTTATATTTGAGCATTGATGGATTTTAAATTTCCCCAAAACTACGAAATAGCCAAATAAACATGTTGGTAAAGTTTTGACCCAAGGTCGTGTTTGGATTTCAAGATATTAAAGTTTTCATTTCCAAAGTTTTAAATAATTTGTGAAGCACTAATCAAAATATTTCATAGATAATTAATTAGGTTATATCTTTATAGAGAAATTCATGATATTTCTATTGGTTCAAATAGTTTTTCAACAAAATTCTTGAATCAAAATTTATGGCCTCTAAAAGTTGGGTCTCCTGAATAAGGAAATGTGAAAACATGTTGGACATATAAAAGATTTATAAGGGGGAGTTACATGTGTTGGTGTTTGTTTGGAAACATCATAGGGTATCTTTGATTAGGAGATAATTTGAACACTACTTTTGGGTGGTTTTATCTCATAGTTTTGTAAATACATGTTGATAGTTTCATGTATTCTATCTCTTATATATTGGGTGCTTGAGATGGAGGTTGAGTGTGAGAGTCTTATAAATTTTGAGTCTCCTTAGGATCTCTAGCTAGTGATACTCCTAACAGAACTTGATTTGCAAGTATATTTTAATCTTGTTAATTTTTTAACAATATATTAGGTGGATTTTGGAGTGTGAGGTTCTTCTCCTAGAAGGGATTTCCCATGTAAAATCACTATGTTGTGGTATGAATGATATTTATGTCTAGTTTTTATAACTCGCATAATGATCTAAAAAAATTACACAACCCTCCTCTCAATATTAGTGTGGGAAATTATTCCACTACCTTAGCTTCCTTAAAAGTGGTATAAGAGATTGATCACCTTTGGTTTCAATTGTGGGTTGTTGGGTTTTTTGAACTATCTAGTTTTGAGTGGGAGCTTGTGTAGAAGATACTTTGAAATCTTGTTGCAAGAATTTTCAAATGGAAATCACATCAAGGAGAATAAAGGTAGAGAATATTACAATTAATAATTTTGAGATGTGGAGGTTGAAGATGGAGGATATGTTAATTGATCAAGATCTATGGGATTTTGTTGATGATAATATTTCAAGGCTTACAAATGCTACTTTGGTTGCTCAATATGATGTTATGGACTACAAAGCCAAGGTTTAATCAAATTGTTCCTTGTAAACTTTGTTTCAATCAATGTCCATGAAGAGTCCTCCAAAAAGAAATTGAAGAAGAAACATGGTGAGATATATCAAGCCAAGTGTATCTAGTGAGAAAGATTTTGTTCAGAAATAAATTATATTCCTTGATAATGGGGGGTGAAAAAAAGCAGACCTTCTAGAAGTATGCAATATTATCTAGTGGTTTAATTGGTGTAAAAATAGATGAAAAGGAGAGATATCATATCTTGTTTTGTTCTTTTTCTAGTTCGTGGGATTCACTCATTATGGCTATTGGGAGTACTTGTGTTGTCTTAAAAGTTGAAGATGTTATGTATTCTTTGATTTCTAAAGATATGAAGGAAAAGGTATCCATCAATACCAAGCAGGCCCTAAATATTCATAAAAGACCTAGGGAAAAGGGAAAGAAGAACAAAAAGCATGATAAATCCAAGTCCAAGGGGAGATACAAATATCCTTGAAAGTCTAAAGCTACTTTTTGGAACTATAATAATCCTGGACACTTACATAAGGAGTGTAAAGAAGAAAAGAAGAAAAAAAAAGAAACTTGACTCTAATTTTGAGTTCAAGAAAGAAGATGGTGATGCATTCATTTCATCTTTAGCTACTCATGCATGTAATGATGCATTGTTAATTGACTCAAGTACATCTTTCCATGACCTCTAATAGAGATTATTCTTATTTAAATATTATTGGTCATGGGGTAAATGCAAGAAGATGAGTCCACGAAATGTGGAAGTTTTTGCCTTAGAAAAAAACCCGAAATTGGCTTCAAGAAAACGTGATCCCATTTTTTAATAAACAAGATCCCATTTAGGTTTGGGGTCCCGAGCCTAAAATCTAAATGGGATCCCATTTTTAGAAAATGGGATACCATTTAGGTTCGGGGTGTCGAGCCTAAAATCTAAATGGGATCCCATTTTTAAAAAATGGGACCTCATTTAGTAATGGTGTCCCGAGCTGGCCTTCAGGAAACGGGGTCCTGCCTTTTACAAAACGAGATCCCAATTATTAAAAATCGGGATCTCGTTTTGTAAAAAACAAGATCTTGTTTTATAGTGGTATTTATTTTTTAAAATAAATGAAACAATAGTCATTTTCACCTACGCAGCACGAGATCCTGATTGAAGAAGAGCAAACCGTGACCTCTAGGTATGAGCCCGACCACCAATTTTTGCATTTTTTGCTTTTTTTAATTTTTTAATACAAATTTAGGTTGTAGTATGTATTTTTTCAATTTCTATGGATTTTTTTGCATTTTTATTTACCTATAATAAAATAAATGGTGATTTGTAGAAATCAAAAGAAAACATGAAATGAAACCCTCATATATTGAAAAGAAATAAAAAAATCAACCTTAAATCATAACCAAAGAAAAAAAATTACCTTTTGAAACCCTAAATTGTTCAATCAAACAAAAAAAAATGCATTTGAAAATCCTAAATTGAAATGAAACAAAAAATTACATTTGAAAACCCCATTGCTTTTTGAAACCCTAAATTGAAATCAAACAAAAATTTTGCATTTGAAAACCTTAATTGCTTCTTGAAATGCTAAATTGAATTCAAACAAAAAAAATTACATTTGAAAACCCTAAATTGAAATCAAACAAAAAAAATTGCATTTGAAAAACCCTGATTTCAAGCTTGAATATTTGAAAATGGAAAAAATTCATTTGCATCGCTTTATGTTTTAAATTTCATTTACATTGTCAATATGTTTCAAATATGTATGCTTGAATATTTTTATTTAAGGAATTTATATTTCATTTGCATATTAACAAATACTAGTCTCTAACATATTAACATACATATAGTTTTCTACCGGAGTAATCCTTGAACCTCAAGTAAATATGATTCAGGTTTAAAAATCTCACAAGGTTCACCTAAAATTTGATCAAATCAATCAGTAAAACTTTAATTTAGACAAAAACCTAGAGCACCTTCTTAGCCAACAATTGAACCATTTTTTTCTATTTGCATATGCAAGGAATGTTTCAAAACCAAATCCAAATGGTGACATTAGTGAACTAGAGTCAATCAAAAATTTAAGAATGGATTCCAATGACTTAAAATTAATCCATATCTACCATGAAACTGGGGTCTATTATTCTAAATAAATTCATGAGTTGAAGCTAATAGAAAACTAATTCAAGAAAGAAACCCTTTGGGAGAAGGGAGATAGACTTGATTGAGTTTGTTCTGTGAAGAAAAAATGGTTTGCTAAATGATTCAATTCCATTGGATAGTATGACCTATCTAATTCAACTTAGGCTCTACGCATCTTTTCCACTCCTTCATGAACAAGTTACCTATTTCACTAACTTGCAAGTCCATTCTTCCAAGGGCCACCCAAGCTTCAACATTTTTAGGTTCTATCAAGTCCATTATTTGGAAGGAACTAATGAGAAAAGTAATGGGAAAGAAACCCTTTGGGAGAAGAGAGATAGAGGATTGAATTATCTTAGGCTAGATTGATTTCATCCAAGTGTTATCTTAAATATATATAAAATTAAAAATTAAATTAAAAAATGTAGAGAAAATAAAAAGATTTTAAATAATTTAGTTATAATTTATATGTCCATGAGTGTGTGTAGTAAATATTTAATATATCTAAATAAAATATTTAATCTATTTGAAATGGAATGTGTCAAGCACATCTTCATATGATTATATGGTGAGGTTAATTTGAAATCACTTTCTCCCCCTTAAAGAAATACCTTGCTCCTTCTATAGGTGATTGCATTAGAAATACTCTTAAAATAACTCTACATTGAATCACCTCTTAAGGGTTTTGTTGACCTTGTTCCCAAGAATAATGTAGCTAGTTTAGGATCTATAGTAATGGAAAAAGTAGCTATTTTCCCTTACTTGGTTTGATAATTGACAATAAAACTGAATTAATGGTGTCTTGGAGTAGTGTTGGAATGTGGTGTAAACATTCACATCACTTTAAGACCTTTATTTGATTAAAACATGCTTTAATTGATCCTTTGAAAAGGTTTTGTGAAGTGTTGTAACACACTTTCATACTTTTCTAGGATTTATTTACTTAATTAAGCTTAATGGGCCCCTTCTTAATAAAATGTATTTAAATTTGTACCTTATTTAGGTGTTGTAAAGTGTTGTAAAGAAATTTCACATTTATCTAGGGTGTTCTTAATTAATTGTGGTTAATTGGAGTAATTAACCCCCTTTAATTCAAATTTAAACCTTAATTATGACACCTCCCAAAGATCTATCATGACACCCATGATTTAAATAATATAACATTTAATTGGGAAAATTTAGGTCCTGGAAAATGGTGCCATGACCCATTCACCCTAGGTGGTGAATGGGTCCTCCCTTAATAGGACCCCCCTTTCTGAGTTGATCTGAAATGGGTTTCTAATGTTCTTTCCATCCCTCGGGGTTAGGTCCTAAAAAAGTGAGCCAGGACCCATTCACCCTCGGTGGCGAATGGGTCCTCCCTTAATGAAGACCTCCTTTTAAAATTTAATTCTAGTGGGAATTTAATAAATTTTACTTCCAGATCTGGTGTTGGCCTTAATTGTTTGAATTTCAAGGTTAATTTCCTAATTTACTATAAATAAGGGGTTAATTCACCTAGTTTCATCCTATACTTTCAAGAACTCAAGCACTATAGCAAATTGGAGTTCACAAGAGTATTTCAAGGGAATTCACAAGGCATTTCAAGGTAGATTTCAAGATTATATTACAGTAATTCAAGATCATTTCATCATAACAAGGGTTTGATGCATTCATTCATGTTGTTGAGCTAAGAAAGTGGATGTAGCACTGAAGATCTACTTGAAAGCATTGTTCACATCATATTCAAGAATCCAAGATCTACATTCTTCATGGCCACTACATGCTATTTTACATATTTTTTTCACAAGACATCATCTAAGGTGACATCAATTACATATTTCATGTTTCATGCTTCAATTCCTTCATTTCATCATTTGGTTTAATTACCTATAAGGGGTTTGACTGAGGCAAACCCCCATTCACTAACAAAAAAAAAGTTTTTCTTCCCTTGAATGTATGATTGTAGATTTACAAGTTGAAGATCAAGTGGAGAAAGTTTGGAGCAA
This sequence comes from Sequoia sempervirens, assembly GCA_007258455.2. Taxonomy (NCBI): domain Eukaryota; kingdom Viridiplantae; phylum Streptophyta; class Pinopsida; order Cupressales; family Cupressaceae; genus Sequoia; species Sequoia sempervirens. The sequence goes on from VDFB02067176.1 coordinate 179,993, forward strand.
AATTGTCAAAGTTGTCAAGTTGCAATTGTCATTTAAAGTGCAAATATCAAATATTTGAAGCTACAGAATTACTTGCAGAATTCCAAAAGCCGATAATCGAAAATTCAAGAGTGTAGACATCAAGGAACAAAACCTTGATCTCAATTTTAGAAACCCTAATAGGGACCCATTCGCCACTGAAGGAAAATGAGTCCTTTGTAGCCTAAAAATAACAAGTTTTTGACAAGGTACATAGCTTTTTATGCTTTAAAAAATTTCCTCATAGTTGCTATAATAGTTAGGCATCATTTAGGATTGTTATTTGCATCTTATCATACACATAATTGTAGTGATTTAGTGTGAAAAAATTAGTGGTCTATCCTCTTGCTCATGCATTTTGGTGTAGACATCAAGGAACAGAACCCTAATCTCAGTTTCAGAAACCCTAACAGGGACCCATTCGCCATTAAAGGTGAATGAGTCCTCTATAACCTAAAAATAGCAAGTTTTTGACAAGGTACACAGCTTTTTATGCTCTAAAAAACTTTCCTCATGGCTACTATAATAGTTAGGTATCATTTCTTATTGTTATTTGCATCTTATCATACACATAATTGTAGTGATTTAGTGCTAAAAATCAGTGGTAAGTCCTCTCATGCATACATTTGGACTTTACCCTATTTATTCACCTTAATCATTTTGGTGAACCCAACTCATTGAATATTGCAATTTTTTGATTTTGAAGTCTTTTATTGCATCCTAGGCTATATCTTGCATTCATTTGCATTTAATTAAAGATCTCATTTAGGTTTTCTTGTTTTTCATTGCAATCTTGCATCTCATTTAGGTTTTAGAATTGCATTGTTTTGCATTTCTTAAATCTAAAAAATATAAAAAAAAGTTAGTCACTTTGCATATCATTTAGATCATATAAATTTGCATTTGAAAATAAAAAATAAAATTGCATTTCAAAATGTGTTATTTACCCTTCATTTCACTTGCATTAGATCAACAAATTCTGGAAATTTCTGTCACAGGAGTTATAGTTTGAAACTGTGCATGAAAAGCATATAAAACAACTCAAAATTTGCAATTTTCACCTCTTTAAAACCCTGATCTAGGACCCATTCGCCTTTACTAGTAAATGAGTCCCTAATCAGGTTGAGCTTGTACCTTCTAGAATCTAAAAAGCATCAAAAATCACTAGAAACATTTCAAAAATACCTAACCAAGACATAATCGCCCTTACTGGCGAATGAGTCCCTATTAGATCCTGATCTACATTTTTTGGGATTTGAAACCTCTATTTTAGGCTTCTATTTGTTGTTGTTACTTTCCTGTTTCAATTTCCTTGTTTGTTGTTTCATCAGTTTCATTGATTTTAGCTTAATTTACTTCATTTAGTGCATTGTCAAATTTCAAAAATTGTAGTTACAACATTTCATTTTCAGTTTATTGCATTGCCTTGTTTAGAATATAAAAATTGTATAGTTTACTTTTTCATGTTAGCATGTTTTCTTTTCAAGCTATTAGTGTTCATAGAGTATCACATGGCTTGTATGATTTTATTTTCTCTACTCATGAACGTAGTCTAGGAAAGCAAAGTAAAACCTCTAATAAGCATGTGGGATACCCTCCTAGAACCTATCAGATTTGTAAGAATGTCATAATACAAGAGTATGTGAGAGTAGACAATCATAACAATCATAATTGTTCTTCTCCTGATACCTCTCCTATTAGTGATGAAGGTATCTTGGTGAAAGAAGATACAATCATTGAGATTCTTGATTGTCCCTCTCCTCCTCCCCCTTGGGAAGATATTAGGAAACAAGAAGATGAGATCATTAACAAAACTTTACCTAGTCTCCATTTATCTCCCAACACCTGCCCTACTTATGAGAATGCTTTAGTGAAAGAGGAAACAATCTTGGACAATCATGAAAAACACATTTGTAAAGAGGACATGTTAGTGTTAAGAGATCCAATGATTGAGAGTTATATCATTATTTTGTTCCTTCCTAATGTCCCTAACATTTGGAAAGATCTATTTGAATGAGATGATCCAATCATTGGTAAGCATGAAAATCATTTTTGTCCTTCCCTTGATGCCTCCCCTATTTTTGATGAAGTTACTTTAAAAAATATAATCATGGAATGTGAACCTCTTGAAAGCTCTCCCACTAGGGTATATATCATGGCACAAGAGAATGAAACCTTAGAAAACAAGGATGAAATCATGGGCAATCATAACAATCAAATTTGGCCTTCTCCTAATATCTCTCCTATTTATGACGAAGATAATTTTGTGTTAGGAGATCCAATTGATGAGAGTTGTGAGAGTCTTATTTTCCTCTCTTCCCCTAGAAAAAATGTTATTGAACAAGAGAATTTTGTCATTGATAAGCAAGAAAATCCAACCATTGATCACTCCCTTACTTGTGATGAAGACATTTTAGAAGAACCAAACAATCAATGTCATGAACATCTAGTTTGTTGCTCTCCTAAAAACTCTCCTACTAGGGATGATATCATGATGTAAGAAAATGAGAAAATTGACACATGTCTTTCAAGAAATATTGATGTGACTTCCTTAGACGAAGATGATGAAGTTGCATTAGACTCCCCTTCGCTAAGAGATCATGAAAAAAACGACAAGTGTGTTGAGGTTATGACCATTAGAGCTCTTTGAAGTCCTCTAATTATTGAACCACCTAAGCCTCAACTTATCATTCATGCACCCTCACAACAGCCACAAGTTCAAAATAAACCCATGCTCATCTTAGAACCACCTCAAAAGCAACTTGATGATGATAATGTTTCATAGCAACTGAGTTGCAATGACATTACTCACATATATAACAAGGTGTATACAATCAAGACCGATCCTAAACCCCAAATTTGTTTGCATGTTGAGAAGGAAAATGAAAATATTATTGAAGAGGTCACAAAATTATTGGAAGATGCTTCAAGTTCCTTTGATTTTATACCTACATCCATGGGCGAGTACAAGATCATAACAAAAGAGTCTACAAAGGGAAACGAAAAAAGTGGTAATGTCAATACAAAATTCAAAAGCATCCACTTCAACCACTCTAGAAGAAAATACAACATACATGACAAACTTTGATAAAGGTGATTATGAGAAACCTCTGAACCTGAAACAAATGAAAAATCTTTATGGAAAAGGTTATGAACTTATGAAACAACTTGGGTATAGTGGAAAAGGATGTGGTGCTAGAGGAAAAGGTGTTTGTGTCCCTATAGAACCTAACACACAAGAAATGACTCGTAGTCTTAGTTATTGTCCTTTGATAGAAAACAAACCATCAAACAAACCTTCACTTAATATCAACAACCTTACAAAAGACTCTTCCAAGACAAGTTTAACTTTGTTGCATCTTGAACTAATAGATACTACATGTGGGAACATTTCATTAAACAGGCATCAAGTTGATACTTTGTTTACTCATCATAATCAATAACAATAGTTGTTGCTCCTTTCCATGTAATAGTTGTAGGATCCTAGCATACTCACTATTGCATGTTTTACACTCATTGCAAATAATTTCCTTTTTGCAAGCAGCAGCATACCATCATCCATCCTCAGCTCACCCTTTCCCGTACTCAGTGGGGGAAATGGGTTAGGTAGCTTTGTCCTTGTATGTCAATTTTTGTTGTCTCTTTTAGCTATTTGACCACCTTCCATGTATATTTAAGATAAATCTTGGGATGTGAATGACATGCCTTAAGTTGGCTTCCATGCGACATACTTTTCTTTCTAGGTTTAGCATTGTATTTGTGGGGGAAACCCTTTCTTCATATTTCATGATGCAGCTTACATTGGAAACATATGACTTGGCATAGGGTTTTCTGAGGAAATCTCTCATGTCTTAGGCTAAAAACATTGGCCACTTTAAAGCAATTGCTCGCAGTGATGGTGTAGCAACCGCTTTAAATTAGGGGCATACATCGATGACATCTTTTGGAAAAAATTCACAGCATGATTTTTTATTTTTTGTTGTGATGTGTCCTCTTCTTGGTGGTGTCATTAGTTTTGATTTCGTCCAAGAGTGTATGATCTACTGACATGGTATGATGCAAATGAGGCATCCCATGGGTGACAATCTAACATTTTTTACTTGTCCTCTCTTGAACACATTAAGCACAATGTTCCCTAAGAATAAGACCTTTACATGAACAAAGCAATATCCCCTTTAACAAAATTTTCCATAACAAAAGCATTACACTATGGTGCCTCATTGAAGTTATCAGGAGGATAAATTTAGTATGGTTAGTACGATGAGAAGCTGATATACTGGCATGACTTTCTCATTATACAGTGAGAAGCTGACACACTAGCATGACTTTCTCACTAAACCACTTTGATGGGATAACTCACCTAGTGGACAAACTGAGGTTCCACTACCCTAGAGTGAGTAGCGTATGTTATAGATAAACAGCCACAATCCACATCATGTTGGAATGGTTGTGCTTGATCCTTTGTTTTTCTTTTTCTTTGCCTTTGATAGGGTATGATTATGTATCTTTGTTATTGTTGCATACGTAAGTGTCTTGGATGTCTACTTTAGTGTGAGTTTGACATGGGTTCATCCTCTCACTAAAGTGGGGGAAAAATGTAATAATGGAAATAGTATCCTTTTTCCCCTAGTTTGATAATTGACACTAAAACTGAATTAATTGTGTATTGGAGTAGTTTTGTAATGTGTTGTAAACATTCACATCACTTTAAGACCTTTATTTGATTAAAACATGCTTTAATTGATCCTTTGTAAAGGTTTTGTGAAGTGTTGTAACACACTTTCATACTTTTCTAGGATTTATTTACTTAATTAAACTTAATGGGCCCCTTCTTAATAAAATGTATTTAAATTTGTACCTTATTTAGGTGTTGTAAAGAAATTTCACATTTATCTAGGGTGGTCTTAATTAATTTTGGTTAATTGGAGTAATTAACCCCCTTAATTCAAATTTAAACCTTAATTATGACACCTCCCAAAGATCTATCCCGACATCTATGATTTAAATAATATAACATTTAATTGGGAAAATTTAGGTCTTGGAAAATGGTGCCAGGACCCATTCGCTCGAGGTGGAAAATAGGTCCTCCCTTAATAGGACCCCCCTTTTTGAGTTGTTCTAAAATGGGTTTCTAATGTTCTTTCCATCCCCGGGGTTAGGTCCTGAAAAAGTGATCCAAGACCCATTCACCCTAGGTGGCGAATGGGTCCTCCCTTAATGAGGACCCCCTTTACAAATTTAATTTTGGTGAGAATTTAATAAAGTTTACTTCTAGATCTGGTGTCGGCCTTAATTTTTTGAGTTTTGGGGTTAATCTCCTAATTTAGTATAAATAAGGGGTTAATTCACCTAGTTTCATCCTATACTTTCAAGAACTCAAGAAATATAGAAAATTGGAGTTCACAAGAGCATTTCAAGGGCATTGACAAGGAATTTCAAGGTAGATTTCAAGATTCTACTGTAGCAATTCAAGATCACTTCATTATGACAAGGTTTTGATACATTCATTCATGTTGTTGAGATAAGAAAGTGGATGTAGCATTAAAGATCTACTTGCAAGCATTGTTCATATCATATCAAGGATCCAAGATCTACATTCTTCATGGCCACTACATGCTAGTTTGTAGATTTGTTTCACATGACAATGTTGTTCTATGAAGAAAATATGGTATGCTAAATGATTCAATGCCAATACATAGTACGAGTATATAATTCAAAGGCTCTACGCATCTTTTCCATTCCTTTATGAACACTACCTTTTTCACTAACTTTCAAGTCCATTATTCCAAGGGTCACCCAAGCTTCAACATTTTTAGGTTCTATCAAGTCCATTATTTGGAAGGAACTCATTTTGGAAGCCTTTTATGTTTAAAATGTAACTAAAATTGTAGTTGTATCATGAGTAGCTCAATCAATAAAATTTGTATAGAACATTGCAAGGTCTTTTGAAGACCCTTTAAAATATTAACTTATAGCAAACACATAGAGTTGAGAAAGACAGTGTTTCATGATTTATGGTTTATTTCTAGTTTGACATTGATGTAAAAAAAATTAGTTAAAGCTAGAAACATTATCTTGAACTTCACCAAATTTTATCCCCTTAAGCCATCAAATGTTTTGTCCTAGGACATTACTTCATAGATCCCCTTAAACCATCGTATTACCCTAAACCCTAAACACTAAACTCTAAACCCTAAACCCTAAAGCCATAATTTTGTCTTAGGACCTTAATGAACTTTGGTTGCCTTGGGAAACTTCACCAAATTTTATTCCCTTAAGCCATGTCATTTTTCCTAGGACCTTAATTCATAGTTCCCCTTAAGCCATCCTACAAGGACCCCTTAAGCCATCATAATTTCTCCTAATTTAATGTAATTTTTAATGAGATTTCACATCACATTAATAGTTAATTGTGTTTTCATTTGTAACATGCCTTAGATATTAATGAGGCTTACACATTTTATCATTTGTATTCAATTAGACCATTTATATTGAATGGCTTAAGGGGATTTTTAAACATGTATCATACATTTTGAAATTATTAATATAATGCAGGTTCACTTATATCTTAGAGATCATGGATCAATTCAATAATGACGATATATGTAATCCACCTCCACGCCCTCCATCTCAACCCCCTTCACCTCCACCTCCACCCACTCCACCTCGTAACTCCCCACCTCCACCACCTGAATCTGATGGTGCTCGCTTGCAAGCACAAATCAATATGAATGTTAGATCCATTCAGGATCAAATCAACGTTATTCAGAATGAAGAATGTATTGCACCACCTTTGAGGAGTTTTGCACCTATGATGCAAAATGTTGTTGATGTTGTCAGGCCCATGGATGTGGTCTTAAATGAGCATCGATGATGGCTAGAGGAGAGGAGAAAACCCTATTCTAAAAAGGAAAACACAAAGAAATGAAGAGATGCAATAGAGCACCACAACACTTTATTAAGACAATGATGTTATTTATGAATTTCTGAATTTAGTTGGATGGATATTTTTAGTGATGAATTTATGACTTTGGTTGGATGGATATTTTCAGTGATGAATTTATGAATTTGGTTGGATGGATATTTTTAGTGATGAATTTATGAATTTGGTTGGATGGATATTTTTAGTGATGAATTTATGAATTTGGTTGGATGGATATTTTTTAGTGTTGAATTTATGAATATAATAGTATAATGATGAATTTATAATAGAATAATCTATGACTACTATCATAATTTCTCATGTTGGAAAAATGTAATTTACATGCCTTAGACATAAATGATATTTTTGTGAATTTTTTAAGTTTATTTTTTAGTATGTACATGTATTAAAATTACAAAGTTCTAGATCTTAAATTTTGAAATTTGTATGTACACAAGGTAAAGTTGAATGATGTATGCATGCATTATACATCCTATTTTTTATTTTAAATGTATGTATCTTAAATTTTGAAATTTGTATGTACATGCTCAAGTTGAATCAATGTATGTATGTGTATGTACATGTATGTACATCCTATTTAAACAAATTTTCATGTACATTTAAAATTTAACTATTTCTTGTAATTTTGTAAGTTTATTTGTTAATTTTGTATAATTTAATGCAGGTTCACTTATATATATCATGGATCAATTTGATATTGATGATATCATTAATCCACCTCCTCATAAACCTCCACCTCCACCCCCTCCACCTCCACCTCCCCCTCCACCCCCTCCACCTCATAACATCCCACCTCCACCACCTATAGGATCTGATGAGGCTCACTTGTGAGCACAGATCAATGAAAATGTTGTATCCATTCATAATCAAATCAATTCTATGGAAAATGAAGCATTGATTCCACCACACGTGAGGCATTTTGCATTTACAATGCAAAACATTGTTGATTCCATCAGGTCTATTGATTCTAACTTAGATAGGCATTGACGAGATAGGGAGGATATGAGACAATTTTATTTAGATGGTCTCTCCTATAAAAAAAAATTGGACCTAAAAATAACAAAATCCCATCTAGCACCTTATTTTATCAACCCTAACACTCACCAGTCCATTCCTGCAAATAAATCTAGAATATCCATGAGGTAGTGCATACATCCACAAATGACTCCACATTTTTGGAAGCGATGGTGGATGGTATTTGACCATCCACCACACACTAATCTGGACTTCCCTTTAGACTTTTTGAGGAAACTATATCTAGAGTTTATTTTGGGGAAATAGCCCAATTATTTTGATTTTAAATCATTTCAGGGTGTTGGTGGCAGCATGCCACAACAGAGGTTAGGGGCACAGGTTGATCCCCAATGCCCCCTACATGCGTAACCTCTTGTTGCTCCTCTTTCTCTTACCATTCTTGCACTTGTGCATCAACATTTGATGATATCCGCATTAGGATCTTTGAGTACACTAACAAGAAACCTTGATGAGCATACTTCTATGATGGTGGTTGGGGAGCCTAGAGACCATGACGATGGAGGAGCATTCTATGGAGTTGTTCCTAGTACCACTCCATGAGTTTCAACACCCCATGTATGTCCTAGTTGTCATCAGCTATGTTATGAACCTGATCAGGCTACACCTAGTTCGAGTGGGCATGGGGATTCTAGTGGATCATTTGGTCGCATCAGCTCATTCGTAGAATTTCTTACTGCAGAGCATCACCTTGTAGACAATGTGACATAGGTATAAATATGCATCTACATGTTGAATTATAATAATTTTAATGAACATATAATCAAAAAAAAATTGCAATGTTCTAACAATCAAACTGTTTGGTGTAGATGACACTAACCATAGGGGAATAATTTACTCCTTGAGTACATATGTCGACACCAATGCAAGTCACAACCCTTGTGTGGTATTTTGATTTCAAATTTTTAAATTATACATGAAATAATTTTTAACTTGACTTTTTAATTTTTATTTCAATCATGAACATATGTTTTAAATATTTATGTTGGTTCAGGGGACATAATCGACTTCCACGTTGATTCCACCTGAGGGGATTTCGAGCACTCATCCATTTTCGAGCATCTCACATCAGGTGTAGGTACATTTATATTGTAAATTATTTAACTTGTTACTATACTTACAATTATGAATTTTGAATTCACTATATATCAAATGTGCATGTACACTTGTAAATATTATAAGCGTTATATCTATATGTATGTCTAGGCTGACACAACAATGAGAATGGGGATCAGATAGATATTTGATGTGCCAACAACTCAGGAGGCATCTGAATTTTAGGTTGTTTAAAAAAGTTTCTACATAATATGTGCACACTTAAATATATATTTTAACCTAATTCAAGTATATGTGCTTTAAATTTAACCTTGTAGGACTTTGTTAGTGTCACTTTCTACCTTAATGAGGTCACATTAGCTCAACCAGCACATCCAAAGTAGCCAGATATCATGGTAATTTAAATTTGTGATTATATTTAAAGTCAATTACAAATTATACATTGTGAATAACTTAAATTAAATTTAAAATTGAATATATATATATATATATTAGCTCATACATGTTAAAAAAAAATTCTATTATAGCATGAGACACATCCTGTAGCTGAGCATGTACAGACAGGTCCTGGAATAGAGGGTGCACAACCTCTTACAGTACAATTTAAATATGATAAATTATAAATTAAATTGAATTAAATCATTTTTAATTGTAGACTTACATATAATTTCAACTTTCTTTCTCTTGTATATGTAGATTGATTCAGAGCATTTAGAGACAGGTCCAGGTGCACCAAAGCATGCAGAGCCAGATATCATGGTATTTAATTTTATGATGAATTATAAATTAAATTGTCATTAAATCATTTTTAATCATCTGACATCTAATTTAATCTTTCTTTCTCTTGTACAGAGTGGTTCGGGTCATTCAATTAGTCTGCATGGTGTGAAGAGGTCTCTTGATTATAGAGGCTCGTGATATGAGTTAGATGATTTCATGGGTTGTATTTGATTATTTTATGGACTACATAGTTAATCTAAGCTCTACACCAGAGGTTACTCTTTAGAGTAATTCCTCAACCCGTCCTCCTGTTCTCTTGATGGTTAGCCTCGTCAATTAGTGGAGGACACTATCGGCATCCTCACCCCTTTTATCAGCAGAGGGATCCTGAGGGCACTGTCAGCATCCTCTCATGATGGCACTGTGGAGGATTGTTTATTACTCAGTAGCTTCGATAGTAGCTTCGCGTTTACTCAGTATTTGGTTTCTCATGGACTTAATATATTGTTTCATGGACTTTATTTCATGTGTTGTACTCTGATGGACTTAATATATTGGTTTCATAGACTTAATATATCGTAAATAATGGACTTTATTATTGTTCAATTTTAATTTACACATGTGCATTTATGTATTTTATATGAAATTTTAATATGTAATTGATAGGACATATTTGTACTTTACAAAAGATTTATAGTCAAGACATTAATAGGACATTAATGTGAAATTAAAAACAAATATGGAATTAAAGTTGAAATTAATAGGACATTTCAATATTTGTACTTTACAAATTTAGTGATCTGTAGTCAAGGCATAAACTTATCAAAGAAGTATAAATGATATTATTAAGTATAATTAAGGAGATGAAATACTTAAAAGTACATGTCTCATATTTAATCGCAATTGATATAATTAACTTAGAATTTAAGATGGCTCATCATAACAATCACATTTTATATAATTTAAACAGTTTCAATGTTTATTTAATTCATGTCGTAATAGTATGTCTTAAGGGGTTCTAATACGACGTCTTAAGGGGATCAAAGAAGTTCTCAAAATTTGGTGAAGTTTCCCAATACAACCAAATTTAACAATAATATACATGATATTTAGTGATTATACAATCAAATTTAAAGTTTCAAAGTAAAGTGACTCATCATAACAAAAGATATAATTAAGTATAATTAAGTATAAATATTTAGTGATATAAACAAGTATTAGACTTTAGGGTGACTCGTCATAAAAAATGATATGATTAAGTATAAATATCTAGGATATGTCCTAATAGGATGTCTTAAGGGGATGAAATACTTCAAATTACATGTCTCATATTTAATCGCAATTGATATAATTAAGTAACTTAGAATTTAGGATGACTCATCATAACAATCACATTCTATACAATTTAAACAATGTGAATGTTTATTTAATCCATGTCATAATAGGATGTCTTAAGGGGTCCTAATAAGACGTCTTAAGGGGATCAAAGAAGTTCTCAAATTTTGGTGAAGTTGCCCAAGGCAACCAAATTTAACAACAATATACATGATATTTAGTGATTATACAATCAAATTTAAAATTTCAAAGTAGGAAAACATGCACATTTAACAAACAAAATATATAGAATATTGATTTTGATACATAAAAGTGTAGAGTATAATTGTGTATTTACATGTATACAAATTTGTACAAAATGTGTAATTGTGTAATTATGTATGTACATATATGTCAACTCAAAATAATGTTTACAAAATTTGGCTATTCCATCTCAAGAAAATCTGAAACTTGTGTCTGGAATGTAGTAGGTCTTCACGCCACTTGATATCAAAATGATACAAGCAATATCAATGAAACCATCAAAACATGTATTTTAATTTATATAAAACTATCTATATGTACACAACTTGTACTTGTATTTAAAAGTATTTCACACATGTGTGTAGGTTGAATCTGCATCCTTTCCTTGTTTCAAAGTATGAGATCAATGTGATGATGGCTTAAGGATACAAAAAATGATAATAAATTAATTTTAACAATTAATGTACAAACAATATCAATATATAATCAAAACATGTATTTAAATATGATTTAACTAATAATTACCTATTTTTACCAAGTATTCCATGTTGTCTAGGTTGAATTTGCATGGACTCTCCTTTTTGTCTAAAAGTATGTGATGAATTTGTGATGATGGCTTAAGGATATAAAAGGAAAATTTAAATCAATTTCAACTAATAACACACAAGCAATATCAAAACATGTATTTAATCTATTTAAAAGGACAATATAAAACTAAAACTATATTTACATGTATTTACTTATTATATTGTACCATCTACGTCCTCTCTTTTTTGCAGCGCATCTATGATTGTCTCATTCTCTTTAATAGAAATTGTCCATAACTCTTTATTTGTAGGTCTTCTATGATACCTTGCTAGTTTTATATTTGTTTCCACCACCAAATGTGAGTAGTGTATAATCTTCTTATGCGTTTCATAATTTTTGAATGCAAACATACCATTCTTCCTTATTAGGTATTTTCATAGCCAAGTGCCAACAACCACCACTGAACCTATTCCATCATCAAATCATTTCTCAAAATTTGCTTAAAGGGATCAAAGAATTTCTCAAAATTTTCTTAAGGGGATCAAAGTTCTCAAAATTTGCTTAAGGGGATCAAAGACTTGCTATCAATTTTTTTTTAATGGGATGTCTTAAGGGGATCACTGTACCTATTGGATAATTATAGCCATCATCCTCTTCTCAAGGTGCTATTAACTTATGTCTAGTCTCCACACAATGAGCCAACCAATATCCTGTTTCCTCTTTATCCCTGATGCAGGAGCATCCACGATTGACTGGAAATCTTGCATCAACAAAAAAATATTTAATTTTAAATTTTCATTTATTTTGGTATTTCCATATTGTAGGTGAATAATTGTTTGCAATAAGGCCTAAAATATTTGATAAATATTTGGCCAAGTTGTTATGTTATAGTTTTATGGTGATTTGGGCTCATTTTGTGGCTTTTTCAAGGAAAAATATTCAAATATATCTTATTGGGCGTGGAATTTTGGGAGTTACAAGTTATGACAACTAATTTATTGTTCCTAAACTTTTTCATGAAGAATTTGGATGCCCAAGAGCAAGTGGTTTTGATTTTTCTATTTTGGGGCTCTTATTTGTGAGGAAGTGGTTGCTTTTTATTGGCCAATCATGGATGGAGGTTACAAAAAGATTCCTTTTCAACATTTAATGATTTTAAATTCATTTTTAAAATCATATTTTCCATTTCCAGGCATATAAAATTGGGAGTTATAGGAAAGGTTTGAAGGAGTTAATTCATATGTTGTATTTTGGTCATTTCCGAGGGTAGTGGCTGTGAGATTGAAGTTGATGCTTCCTAGGTGTGGATTTTCTTGGAGAAGGTGGAAAGTAAATTTTGCTACAAGTTTTGAAGGTGTGTTGCAGTAGCAAATAGATTATGAAATCCATGGTTGAATATCAGCAAGTTGGTGATTGAAGATTGCATATTGGAGAGCTAGTTTCACAATGCAGGGAGATTATTTGAAGAACAAGAATTGTAGCTTCATTTTTGAGCTTGTTTGATGTCTCATAGCAGATTCTAATCTATTTTGTATTGATCTATTTTAGCTTGTATGGCTGCAAAAACTTGTGTAATAATATTTTATTAAAGTTGAGAAACTTTGTTACAAGTTAAATAAAGAAGATTAATTATGTTGTTGCAAACTTTTACATCTTGTTTTTTGTTGGTGGTGTTGAATGATTTTGTGTGAGGGTTATGTGATTTTTTATTTCATCAATTTCCCTCAGGTGCAACAACAACATACACATGTCCTTCAAACAAAATTTGATTTAATAACGTGCACGTGTCCATATAATTTGACCAATCTACATACATCCATTCATATGTATATAAATAAATAAAAGTATTAAAAAATAGTAAGAAAGTGAAATAAATTGAATTAAATTATCTTCTTGTACAAGGTATGAAACACGGTCATAGTCGTCTAATGCAAAAACTTGATCATTGTCTTAAATTGTTGTTTCATATTGATCGTGTGCTTGTACAGGTATCAATGATCTTCGCTTCCACTCTTCAACCTATTCTATATTTTCACATTCTTCCCAATCTCCTGAAATACAAAACTGAAAAAAACATGCAAGCTCCCTTGTCCAAATAGTCCATGTGCTTGCATTCGAACTCTTAAATGAATGCCATTATTAGATCTAGTGATTGTCTTGCAATCAAGTCTAGGTAGAATGTTTTCTTCTTCAACTAACCAAAAGAATCAGCAAACTCTAGAGTACTCGCTTGAACCAGGTGTAGATAATCTTATATTACACCAATCCACAATCCCATGTTCATCTTTAAATTTTACTACATCTTCAAATTTCAATTTTTTTAGCAAGAATTATTTTAACACATGCACCAGCTCATCATGTTCTCCTTTACCATGTCTAGCTTTAAAAACACTCCACATATGTTGGATATTATGTTCCTTGTGAACCCCACTTAACCAATAGAACATTCGAGCATTCTTGAACTATCCTTTACAATTATCTAACCATATGAGATGTTTTTTTCATCTGGATTCCTCTTTCTCCTAAATTTGCATAAAATATATTGAAACAGTATTGAACAAACTTTGACGAGTGTAATAGGTTTTCACTCAAATAGAAATGATACTCCCTCAAAAAAATTCTATCATCCTCTATGGCATCATCTACATGTCTATAAACAATATGAACAAACATAGCCACTTGCACTAAATTGTAATATTGTGATTGGATTTCCTCTTACAGAGCTAGAGTATAGTTTTTTGCAAAATCAACCACTGATAGTATTGTACCAACTAGAAATGTATTTCTACATGTGCGAAATTAGCCATCAATCCATCGAACATGTTGAGAGTGTGTGACATATTTTGGTACAATCTTATTCTTAAATTCTAATATGAATGCATGTACACTAACTTTTCTATAATTAAATCACAACACTTTCCAATTTTTCCATCTTTTAAAGAATAGTCAACATTCTTAAATCTTTTAACATCCACTAATTATTGTCCAAAACCATTATCAATACTTTCATGCATACAAACTCTTAAGAATGAAAGATTTCCACAACTAGTGCATTGTCCAGAAATACATGAACTTAAATAAAATAATTTCCCATTAGATCTTTCACAAAACAAACTTGATATAAAGTCCCTTATTGTTTAAGGTGGCATATTAATACCACATTACTGAATAATCATGTTAGTATGTAAAGTACAACGTATATATCAAAAATCATTATAAAAATAATGAAATTGAGCATGTGTTTTACAACAAGATATTCATTTCTTATTAATTTTTACATACCAAGGTTTACATTTTTTAAAAGACCTTTGACTTATTTTAATATTACCAAGTAACACTAAATCTCCACAAATTTTTCTATAAAATTTAGTTTGTGTTGTATCTAGTAGGTGTTTTGGATGAGGATCGCGAACTTTGGACCCCACTCTTAATTTTAAAACATATCTAGCATTAGATGATACCCTAGTATTATCATGCCAATATTTTTCAATCAAATTTTTGATTTCAACATTCAATTTCATATCAGACCCTGAGAGTCAACCACTAGAACTCCAACATTGGTTGATTGGATCATTTTCTATACTTTCTCTTCTTTTTTCCGCTCTTAGCAATGTTTTAGGATGTATTTTTACAATTTAACTAATATTGCTTACCATTCTTTTATTCAAAGTTGCTTTATCAACTATAGCAGTTGTTATAGCTCTTCTTGCCTCATTCTTATCTTTAGATTGACTATTTTTTCCAATAGACTCAATGGCACTAGCAACAGTAGACATAGCATGTTTTAGTGATTGATCTTTTCTTCTTGGTTTAACAAAAGTGCCTAATTTTTCATTACTTTTCTCATTTTCCACATTCTCATCAATTGCATCATTAGTTGACATTGAAATGAATTTTTTTTACGATAAAATAATTCTTTGTATAATCTATTGGCATGTGTTTTTATTTATCTCCAAGAAATCTTACCAGGAAGATTATATAAAACTTCACTTTCAATTAAAAATATATATTTTTATTTTCAACATCACATCCTAGATTTTCATTTTCAACTTCAAAACGATTTTCATTTTCATTTTCAACAACATTTAAACAATTTTCATTTTTATTTTCAACAACATTTAAACAATCTTCATTTTTATTTTCAACAAATTGTATAAAATCTTCTTCTCTATGAATATTATCAATGTCAACATCCTTAAATCTAGCATCTTGTAAAACTTCTACAAAACAAGTTTTTATTTCACTAAAATGTGGATTTGAAAATGTACCTGGATTTGTGCCTATTGAAACATTCTCCATAGCATTGAAAGGGGGATTTGAAAACATACCAGGACTATTTTGTATAATCATATTATTTTCGAAATTGACCTCTTGCAAATTAGCATCGTCTACAACCATGGTCTCCTCAATGTTTTTGTCTTCAATAGTTGTGAAATTGGATGCTTCAGGATTATTCAATGATTGAATCCTCATTCTTCTATCTCTTTTCCTTTTTACCTCTCTCTCTCTTTGCTTCAATTTCTTCAAGGGTCAATATCTTCCTATCTTTCCTCTTATTATGAGCTTGTGAACCCATGATTATAAAATTCTCAAGCACAAATGAATGTTAATATTGAAAGTCTTCCTCTTTTGTTCTTCCAAATGAGTAGAAAATTAACACAATTCCACTCAAAAAACTATTCCAATGATGCCTCCTTTCAAAAATTCAATTCAAATTGCAAGTTGAAGACCTGTAAAGACAAAACTTGATAGAAACTAGGTGAATTTGTTGTAGTCAATCGTACATGTCAAGTTGCAAAATTGAAAGTAACATTTTGCTAGTAAAATTTTTAAAAAATAGTAAAAAATGAAATGGGATCTCATTTCTTTTTTAACGGTCTAAATAATAAATAAAAAGAAACAAGATCCCATTTCTTAAAATTTGAATTTTTGGTCGGGATTTTGGCTCATTTTTTGGTTTGGGAAAAGCCTTGAGGACCCAAACCTAGGCTTTAGACCTAGTTTGACCTGCAAGTTGAAGGTCCTGACAATGTCACAGGAAAATAGTGACTTTGCACATATGTCTGAAGACCTTTTTTACATAATTTTTTGACGAAATTAAAACCCATTATAGATGAGATAGTGCAAATTCCAAAAACGTAATTTTTTTTACAATTGGATTATTTTTTCTATTTTTTAATTATTTTTTGATGAAACTGGTCCATAAACTTGAAATATCAAGGTTTTTTAGTATTTTAATAACTTTTTATTAAAATATTTTTTTGTAAAACTAATTGCACGAAAAATGTACTTAAGACAATTCTTTTCAATTTGAAAAAAAAACCAATAATGATAAGTTTAGGTCATCTTATGGTACACGATGATTTTTCAAAATGACAAATATGGCCAATAAAATTTTAACAAAAAAAATTCAATAAAAAATTACAAACAAATATCAAAAACGTGCTTCAGTGAGTTACAAATCTTTTCCCAAAAGGAATTAGAAAAATACAATTATTTAGGTAAAAATATAGATGATGTACACGTGCATGGTATGGTAAAAAAAAGTGACTTTTAAACAATGGTTTTTAGAAAATCCTATTAAAAATCAGTTTGTATCATCTGATATTGAAATAAATTACATATTTGGAAACTAGACTCTAAGTACTACATTTTATGATCAGTGACTTTTTTCAATATTCCATCTCTAAGTGCTTCAAATTTTAAGGTAAAATGTGTCAAATTTTGAAAATCAGGGAAACACTTCCACTTTTTGGCCAAAAATTGGACTCAACTTCTTGCCAACACACCATGGTAAAGTTAGAATTATGTTTCCTAATGGTAGAGTAAAAGGGATTAATGGTGTGTTTCATATCCCTGGATTAGTATGAATTTATTATCTTTGAGAAAACTAATAGATGTGTGTGTGGAAGAAGTATTTTTTGATGTAGGATGCAAGATGGTTATAGGTGTTATGGTGATCTCTAGAGGTATCATATTTGGCATATTGTATAAGCTTAATGCCTAAATTATTGATTGCAATAGTCCTTTGAAAAGAAATTTCATGGCTACTTCATCAAAAAGATGAGGGTCTCATATTCAATGAATGGTCATGGCTTCTAGATACCCAATGGTTGTCTTTCCTATGAATCAAAATTACCTACAAAGAATACTATATTATGGCAGCAAAGACTTGGCCATGTATGAGAAAAGGATCTCTAAGGACCTTGAAAAATAAAAATCTTGATAAAGGGTTGACTTATTGTAATCTTGATTTTTATTTCTATGAGAATTGTATTTATGGTAAACAAAATTGTGTTTAGTTTTACGAGAAAGTTCTCATAAATCTTGTGGTGTATTGGATCTTATTCATTATAATGTGTTTGGTCCTATAGACATTCATTCCATTGGAAAATCCACATATTAAGTTTCATTTTATTGATGATTACAACAAAAGGATGTGGGTATATTTTTTAAAGAGTAAATATGAAGTTTTTAGCCAGTTTAAATTATTTAAAGCAATGGTTGAATTGTAGACTGGAAAGAAAATAAATGTTTGGGGATTGAAAATGGTTGTGAATTTTTCTCTAATGATTTTGACATATTCTATAAATATTGTGGTATTCATAGACAAAATATAACTCCATATTCTCCACTACAAAATAGAGTTCCAAAAAGAATGAAAAAAGACATTGATGGAGGAGGCTAGGATCATCCTTAGTGATGCTAGTCTAGAACAAAGTTTTTAGGTTAAATCTATTTCCAATAATTAATATTTTATTAATAGGTCTCCTATATTAGCTCTTGTTGATAAAATTCCTATGGAGGTATGGTCATGTCACAAGCCTTTATCAAGACATCTTAGAGTTTTTTTATTGTGGGGCATATACACATGTTCCAAAGGAGAAGTGAAAAAATTTGGAGAACAAGGCTATGAAATGTATATTCATCAAATACAACTATGTTGTGAAAGGATAAAATATTTAGGATCCTGTTGCACAAAAGGTAATATATAGTAGAAGTGTGATTTTTAGATAAATAAAGTATTTTTTTGTTACACTACAGCTAAAACAAAGTGAATAAAAATATGTGCTTCAACTTATTTCTATGTTTGAGTTAGTTGAATCAAGACCCCTAGATAGACAAGAAGTTGAGGAGATCTCAACGAGCTTTAAATCTTCAAAAGAGGAGGAAGTACCTCTAACTTAGCTTCTTCAAAGGTCTACGAGTTATAAAAAACCAACTAAAAGGTATTCACCTAATGACTGGAGATATATTTTTTCTTTGAATACTAACATGGATGAACCTAGATACATAGAAGAGGAACTATGTATGAATGATGTAGAATCCTATAATATTTCTATGGATGAAGAAATGGTAGCTTTGAAAAAGAATGATACATGGGATCTAGTACTATTTCCTGAAGGGCGAAAACATGTTGGTTGCAAATGGGTGTTCAAGAAAAATATTGGTTCAAATGGAGGTATTAAAAATCAAAAAGTACAATTGGTTGTAAAATTTTACTTTGATGTTGAGGGTGTTGAATATAGTGAGATATGTTCTCCTATTACAAAAATTATATCCTTTAGATTCTTTCTTTCTATTGTTGTTTCTTATGATCTAGAGGTTGAGAAAATGGATGTGTAAGTGACTTTACTTCATGGTGATTATTTATATGTTACAACTAGAGCTCTATGTGATGAAATGTAAAAGTAATTTGGCTTGTAAATTGAAGAAATATTTGAATGGCCTCAAATAGGGTCCAAGGATTTTATACCATAAATTTTATATATATGTGTGTGTTGGGTTTGGGATTTGAGTGTTCTAAATCAAATCACCGTGTTTACTATAAAGTTGACGGTGATTGTTTATTATTTATCGTATTATATGTTGATGATATGCTATTTTTTGGTAAAAGGAAAGGAATTATTTCAAAACTAAAGTCTCAACTTGTAGCTAAATTAGAAATAAAATATCTTGATGTACATAAAAAAATTATTGGGATGAAAATAAAACGAGATAGAGTCAACAAAAAATAATGGCTTCACCGAAATAAGTAATAAAGGTTTAACATGCAATATTTTAAACCATTTTTTTCCTTTTATAGTTGGAATGAAGTTATCTACTTCACATTTTAAAACATCCCATTGGATATAGAAGACATGAATAGAGTGTTTTACTAGAGATCAGTCAAAAAAATTATGTATTTCATGGTCTACACTAGACCAAACATTACCCGAGCAGTGGGATTTCTTTCCAAACATATGTCTAATCTTACTAGAATTCATTGGGATGAAATTAGAAGATTCTTCAAACATTTTGGGGTACCTTAGAGTATTCCTTATGTTATCATGGTAATTTGATAGGAGATCTCCATTCCCTTGATATTCATGGTTATGTGGATTTGGATTAGGTAGGTGATGTTGATAGTAGACAATCTACCAATGCTTGTGTTTACTTTATTTGGTGGTGCAATTAGTTTTATTATTAAGAGAAATGGTATGGTTGCTTTATCCACTATTGAAGTTGATTATCCATTGTGTTCAAATTTCATAATAAAATAAGGTACAATGATAGTTTTTGTGACACACAAAGTACAATCTACATTGCTAAGAACCTGGCATTTCATTCTAAGACCAAGGATATTGTTGTATAGTACCATTTTGTCAAAGATATGGTCAAATATTTTATGGTGAAGCTAGTTGAATTAGAGAATTTGTTGAATGTTGTAGATTCTTTAACTAATCTTGTGCGAACAAAAATTTTATGGGCCTCTCATCCCCTAGCAATTAAATCATGGTGTTGATACTCCCTTTTCTCTTGCAAGGTGTTCAAAAAGTAGGAAAATGTTAAGGAAAAAGGTGTCTCAACTTGTAATTATAAAAGGTTAATATTTATAGTAATTTCACATTTGAGAATAGGTGGGTTCAAAATTTTATCCAAAGTTATAGAATTTTTTTATCCAAAGTTATAGAATCGCCAAATAAAAATGTCGATAAAGTTTCAACCCAAGGTCATGTCTAGATTTCAAGATATTAAAGTTTTCATTTATGAAAATTTCAAAGTTAATTTTGAGGCACTTAGAGATCATTTTGGGCATAAAAGTGGTTATAATAGGTGAATATGGTTATATCTTGATAGAGCACTTCATGAGACTTCCAATGATTCAAATGATTTTTCAATTGGGCTCTTGAATCAAAAGTTATGGACTTCATAATTTGGGTGTCTCAAATTGAGAATCTAAAATGAACTCAAAACCATGGTTGAAATTATAGCTCATCTACAATAAATTCCCTATTGAATCAATTTATCACATGTCATCGTTATCATGTATAGCCAACATCAAATCATTTGCATTATTTCACATAAGCCTTGTGTTTTAATGTTCATAATTTAAAATAATTTACATTGATCTCATGATTATAGTCACGTACAAAATTCACCATCTAAAATAAATTCCTTATTATTTTAATTCATCTTTTTGATAGTAGCCAATGTTTACAATTAAATACCAAATTCATAATCTTAGTCAATTTTATAATTTCAATCATGTCTATCATTTTTATTCATAGAGAGGTTATTTATTTCCCTTATTATTGGTCTTAGCCCATGGTTAGTACTTCTGATGGTTATAATTGTTGATGTTATTAAGCAGTGTCGGGCTGCTACTTCCAAACCAGCATGACTTGTTGAAGGCAATTCAAATTATAGCCTAACAGCTATTTGAATTGTAAACATCATATTCAATGAAGAGGCGCTTCATTTTATACTTTGATTATGGCCGACATGAGAAGATACAAATTCATCTTGAGAGTCACATCCTTCATTAAAAGACATTTAATATTTGTTTATTATTGAGGCCGACCCATCTCCAATCGGCGATTTCATTGAAGAGGCATATCACTTGTTTAAGGCCGACATCATACCTTGAAGGTTCACATCCCTTGGTATCTCCACATTCAGATAGTATAAATAAGAGATGATATTTGATCATTCCATATTCATCCATTCATTGTTCATCTTAAGTTCGATATTATCAAGTGCGAGTTTGTGCATCAAGCAGATTATCAAGTGCAAATCGATATAATTGAAGGAGGTCAAATCATCAACAAGTTGCATGATATAATTGTTGTGTTAGCATCTGTTTGTGGTGCTTATCCTTAGCCTTCATATCGGCCTCTTTGTAAAAGGAGACATTCATTGTTATTCAATATATAAGTGATATATTATTGCTAGGATTTTCTCCCTCAAGTGGAGGGTTTTCCCAGGGTATATGTTGTGTTATTGTGTCTGATTTTTTGAATTAATTTCTAAGTTTTACATCTGATCATAAAACTAACATGGTATCAAAGCGGGTATAAGAAAGATCGTGATCATATTTCCTTAAGTAGCATTATTCTCTATTCTTATTCTCATCTTTGATTGCATCTATCCTATCATCAAGATGGTGAACGGACTTAAGATCGAGGATAGACTTGAGGGAGCATCTAACTTCACATCTTGGAGATTTAGAGTCATGCTTGCCTTGGAATAAAATGAGTTAGCAACGTTCATGGAGGGCGAAGTTCCTGAACCATCCGATGAGAATGAGAAGCTACAATGGAAGAGAAATGGCACTAAGGCAAAAAAGATGTTGGTGGATTCCGTGAAGGCCACATTGTGCCAATTATCTCCAAGCTAAAATATGTAAGAGAGATGTTCAAGACTTTGGAGGAGATGTGTGAGATCAACAACACAAGTCGAGCTCTTGCATTAAACCAGCAACTTCATCATGTCAAGATGGCGAAAGGAGAATCTTTCATCTCATACTTCATGAAGATCACTGAGTTGAGAGATCAACTCTACTATTGGGCATATTGTTGATGATAAGGATTTGACTATTTTGGCTCTAAATGATCTTCCTTCATCTTGGGAGTCATACATTCAAGGAATAAGTGTGTGATCAAAACTTCCTAAGTTTGATCGGTTAAGAGTGGATTGTATTCAAGAAGAGTCTAGGTTGGCTGCGAGAGGTATTGGTCAAAGTGCTACTAATGAAGACGTTCATGTTCTTGCCTCACAGTCCTCAAAGAAGAAAGGGATAGAAGGAAAGAAAGGATATTTCAAGAGGAATAGAGATAAGGTATCTGATGGTGCTCCTGCATTCAAGAAGAAGAAGGATCTCTCTCATGTTCAATGCTTTAGATGTGACAAGTATGGTCACTATACAAAGGATTGTCCATCTAAGCCTAAGCAGCAGGCTTCCATTGCAGATGTTAGTGAGATCTCTCTGCAAAAGTATTCAGGTGGTTTCTTATTCTATTCTACTCTTTCAAGCAATGTTCCTACTAACAACAATACTTGGTTAATTGATAGTGGTGCTTCTCGCCACATCACCGGATTTAGAGAACATCTAATAGATTTGGTGGAGAGAGATTCTAGTGTTCAAGTAATTATTGGAGATGATGCTAGTTATTCTGTGAAAGGAGTTGGGACCTCCTCTCTTCATTTGGATTCTGAAATTTCCTTTCAGCTGAGTGATGTTCTATTTGTTTCAGGTATCAATCGAAACCTTGTCTTTATGTCAGCCTTGGAGGACAAGGGGTATCAAGTTGCATTTTCAGAAGGTAAAGTTCTTGCATGGCCAAGGAACTCAAATATCAAGTCTGCTCGGGTGATTGGAGTTCATCATGAGAGCCTCTAAAGACTTTTCACCCACCCACTTCAAGCTCTATTGCATGATTCATCAAGTTTGTGTGAACTTTAGCATAAAATATTGACTCACCTTCACTTCCGAGCACTACCTACCATGGAGAAGATGGTTTCAGGCCTTCTGAAACTCAACCAGGAGCATGAAGGCACTTACAGAGGTTGTTCTTTGGGTAAGAATACTAAAGGTCCATTTCATAGTAGTGAAAGTAGATCTAAATGTATTCTTGATCTTATTCATTCTGATTTATGTGGCCCAATGTATGTTACTTCTTTGAGTGGTTTCTTGTATTACATTATTTTTATTGATGACTACTCTAGAAAGACTTGGATTTATTTCTTGAAATTTAAAGAATCTGAGGAAGTATTAGAGAGGTTCAAAGAATTTAAAGCTCAGGTAGAGAACTTGTCTTGGAAGAGGATCAAAGTTCTGAGATCTGATAACGGAGGAGAGTACATTTCTAGCAGCTTTCGTAACTTTTGCATTGAAGCAGGGATTAAGAAGGAGTTTTGTGTCCCTTATAATCCTCAACAGAACGGTGTTGTTGAAAGGAAGAACATATTTATTGTAGAAGAAGCCAAAGCTATGATTCATGGCCAAGATCTGCAAACCTTCCTTTGGGTTGAAGCATCTAGGATAGTTGTTTATGTTTAGAATAGAAGTCCTCACCACATTTTGGAGAACATGACTCCTAAAGAAGCATTCACAGGAGTGAAGTTGGAAGTGAGTCACTTGAGTATCTTTGGTTGTCCAATGTATGTTCATGTACCGAAAGATAAAAGGACAAAGTTGGAACCTTCTGGCAAGAAGGGAATATTTTTGGGCTATAGTGAGACATCAAAAGCCTACAGAATCTACATTCTAGGTCAAAAGTTGATTGATATCAATAGGGATGTTACATTTGAAGAGGATGTTGCATTCAAGAGATCCAAGGGCACTCACATGGAGATAGATAATGAAGATCAAGAGTCTCCTCAGGATATGGAAATTGACCATACTCCTGAGATTCAGAGGGAGGCTCCTGAACCTAAAGAAGATGATCCAGTTAAGCCCTTGGAACCTACTGATGGGCCTATAGACATTGTAATTGGAAGAAAAATACCTCTTTGGGCCAGGAAAATAATGCAAGAGGCAGAAAGGTTTGCATCCCCAAGAGGAATATTCAGAGAAAGCAAGAGATCTCACAAGTTTTCCAGCTATGTTGCATTGATG